>JALPQD010000074.1:5274735-5420792 GCA_023101885.1 Typhlomys cinereus
CCTGACAGCTAAGATAATGAGCCATTCATCATTGTTCCTCTGCTAACATTGGAGCTACTAGAAAATTTCATGGAGTCACTTGTCCTAATTCCCTCCATGGGATTGGGAGGCTTGGGAAAGTGGGATGGACATCCTGAGAAAAGGGTATGTACCGGCTATTCTCCGTGGTGCTGTGAGATACCACTCAAACTCAAGCAACTTAAGGAGAAAAGGCAAGGCAGAAGCTGGAGGAGGCGTAAGTCACATCCCTCATGGAGGCTGAGAGCTAGCTGTAAACTGCACGCTGCCAGCAGGAATGGGCTAACCAATCTCAAAGTTCACCCCTTGAAACATACCTTCCTCCAGTCAAGCTCCACCCCTACTGGTGTCATGACCTCCCAAGGAACAAACACATGAGCCTGTGAGGAACAACTTACTTTCAAACCCTGACCCTCTGTACATTCAGGCTCTGTGTGCTTTTCCCTGAAAAGAGGGGAATTCACTTTGGGGAAAGGAAATAACATCTGATTCTGAATTTCTCTTTGTGGTTGTAGCATGTCCTTTGGAGCCCTGAGAATTTTCCCCAATGTTCATTTCTAAAAGATGACAAATAGAACATTTCATAATTAGTGTGTTGAGAACTGAATCAAAATGAGGCTTGAGCTATGTTCAATGACTTTAGGACTAAAGTCCCAGGCTACTCTGCTTTTTTGGGTACTGATATGTCAAGGAAGAAGGTAGATGTATCTCCTACACACTCCCATGCAGCTAAAAAGGATTATAGCAAGGACCCTTGCACATGACTCTGCATACAAGTTTACAATAATTGTGTAATAAAAATTGCTTAGCTGGGAGTTGCTATGCAGAGCTGTTTAGCAGCTTGCTTCCAATATTGCATTTACAAAAATTACATATTTCATATAATCAGGCCTGTCTCTTACTTAATCATCCCACATATCATATAAATCTTTAAAGTGGACAGGTCTATAAATCACTAGCATTTTTCATTTACCACTTATTCTAAGCCAGGCAGCTTCTTATTTAAATTGCCATACGAATAAATCTAATAATCCTTATTCACTTACATCATCTCAAACTTTAAATCTTATTCCGGCTGAGGTCATAAGTGAAATCAGTATTGAGGGCAAAACTAGCAGCTGTAACAACCATAATAGCTTGCCAAATTATATTAAAGGGCCCAAATAACATTAAAAAAATGAGGAAAAATTGAATTACATTATTAAAGTGTGATCTGCTGAATCAGGGAAATGTAGGACTTAAACCGAGATCCTGTGTGAGGTGTGGCTTTCATCAGGAGTGTGTGCGCGTGCGTGCGTGCGTGTGTGTGTGTGTGTGTGTGTGTGTGTGTGTGTGTGTGAGACAAAACCCTCTTATTTGCAAATCTGAATTGAGGTTTCTCAACAGTGGCATTGCTGACATATTTTCCCCCAACAATTCTTGGTTATGGGGCTGTGTTGTACATTGTAGGATGATTAGCAGTATCCCTGGTTGGTACCTACTCATGTGTGAGTGTGTGTGTGTGTGTGTGTGTGTGTGTGTGTGTGTGTGTGTGCAGGTTGCATGTGAGAGGCCAGAGATTGACCTTGATCACTTTCCTCCATCACTCTTCACCATATTTTTTGAGACAGGATCTCTCACGGAATCTGGATTTCATCTAGTCCCTTGCTTTTCTGTGGATTCTCTACATAGGAACTCAGGTCCCCCCATTTGCATGGCAGGTACTTTTCTGGCTGAGCCATTTCCCCTGTCTCTTTATCCCTAGTTGAACTGACTATGTAGGGGACATTCCCATCCCTTGATAATCCTGATCTGGATAATCAGAAAGGATTGAATCTAGGAGTGATTAGTTGAATCTGGGTTTTACAGGGAGACATGTGCCCTCTGCCCCTTTCCACGCCAGTGCTGCCAATAGCTTGAGCGGAAGGCAGGGAGCTTGGTGCCGTTCTCATGCTCAGTGAAGGGTGTGGTCTGGGGAAGAGTGACAGGAGAGGAGTGTGGTCCAGGACTGCTCTGAACTCCAGGCGTGTTGCAGTGTTTAGCACACATCATTTCCTTGCTCTTCCCTGTTGGAGTAGAAGCCTTCTCTAGACCCTTTATGAGAACACAAGCCATCGCAGACCTAGTATTCACAGCACTATCTAGTATGGCTACAGAATAAAAATAATCTTTGCATGCATTACAAGTGGTTCAGGAAGATAGTGTGATTTTGAAGTGACCAAAATGTTGACTGCTCATGAGGGGGACATTCAAATCTCAATGATTGAGATCATGGGTAGCTCTGTGTCATTAGGAGTGATGTGGAAGAGGAGAAGCTCGTTTCCTCTCTCCTGTAGTTGGTGGATTGTTTCTTCCGATGGCGGGCAGAGGTGCCAATAGTTCATCTCTGAGCTCTGGAAGAACTGGCTGCAATTAGTTTTCCAGAAAGATCCCGCCAGGTCTTTGACAGGCGGAGGAATTATTCCTCATATAAATCATGCCTGCCCTGCCACCTTACACAGACATGCTTTTCTGCAAGGGCATCTATCCTGTATCACCTAAGGCCAAATAAAGCAAATGCTGCCATTACAATTTGGAGATGAAACTCACCCATAGCACAACACGGCTGAATGTTGGGAGTGGGGAGAGGTATGTGAAATTATGGGTTGGCAGGACCTCTTGCCTAACTAATGGAAAGTGTGACAGCTTTATACTGAGGACCAGAAAGACGGAACCCTGGAACAACACCCAAGTGAAATTTGTTGTCTCCAGGAACTCAGGATTTTGAAAGGTTTTTGATCAGTGTTGACACTGACAAAGTCCTTTCATTGTCTTAAACCTATGATGATACTTAAGACTCATCAAGGTGTTGGTTGGGCAGATTCACTTTGTACAGAAAAGAGATCATTCGTCCAGCTGTTTTACCTGTAACCTTTGAAAACTCACTTCATTTTTCCCTCTTATGATGTTGTATAAAATATTATTTTCATTCATGTTCCTTAGAGATGAACTTAAAGCTCTCGATAACTTCATTTAATCATCCTGGAGAAGATATGGATTATATTTCCTGGTATGTCTTCCACCTAACTAAAATGCTCCAGGATGACCAAGACATAGGATGGGATGATGACTTTGAAAGCAAGGAGTATAAATCTCCCCTAGGCTTGATTTTCTGCCTGTCCCTGAATAATGGAGACAGAAGAGAAGGCAGGTTTATGGGATGCTTGTCTAGGGCACAGGGCTGTCACCATGGGCAGGTCAGTATCCCAAGTCCTTCTTCATCCTTCTATTAGCCGTGACGATTAGATTTGGCCTTGGTGTTTTCAGAGTAGACTCTGTGACTTAGTTGAGCATCTTTTTTTAAAGCCTTATTTATTTGTTTATTTATTTATTTATTTGTGTGTGTGTGTGTGTGTGTGTGTGTGTGTGTGTGTGTGAGGGAGCACTGCATGTCCCTGTGGAGGACCAAGGATGACTTCAGGAATCATTATGGATTGCTTCTACCTCCTTTTTGTTTTGCTTTGGGATTTCTCGGCTCAGCATACCAGGGCCAGAAGTACAGGCCTTTGCAATTTCTGCTTGGTGTTTTTATGTGGGACCTGGGATCCAAACTCAAGACCTTCTGCTCTCGAGGCAGAGACTTAATCCTTGAGTCATCTCTTCAGTGCTAGTTGAGCGTTTTCATGAATTTTTTGAATTTCAGACTAATTTCCTATGACTTTAAGGCCAGAGACACCAAAGAGCGTTAAGGCCAAGGACAGGCCGTTTTTGCTTTTACATTGGCAGCACCAATAAGCTCTCCCCCCTCCTTTTCCTCTTCTCCCTCTTCTTCCTCCTTCCTTCTTTTTCCTTCTCCTCCTCCTCCTTCTTCCCTCTTCTTTTTTTGTAGTCCATACTGTCCTTAAACCTGAGTACTGGGATTAAACTGTATATACCACCATGTCCACCCTTTTTAAAAGTGCCATTATCAGCTAGGAAGACATCAAATATTTTAAGGCAAAAATCTTCATGCAGTAGATAAATGACATGTTCATTAAAGTGGCCCTTAAGAGGTAAGATGGTTGCACCAGAGCCCGTTTTATTGGCAGATCATTTCATATCACATGCATGTATTTCTAATGTCTCTTTTATTCTAGGAGAGTAGACTGTGGACCAATATTAATTAGCCCGTTTTTCTTTGCAGTCCGTCATGTCTAATGGGATAGCAGTCATGCTCCAAAGTTGGTCACATGGATCCATATGGTAGGATAAAACTCTCTAGAAGATTCACTCCAGAAATCCTGGAATGCACCACAGCTAAACACGGACTACAGCATCTAGATTTTCTGCTACCTAGAAGCCAAACTGGTATGTTTTTATTACTCATGCCTAGCTCGGGATCTGCCATGTACGCAAACAATGATCACTCTTGTTAAGTGCTATCACATGCCCAGCACTGTGGTAAGCATTCCACCTGTGTAACCTACTACAATTGCATAACAGCTCCTTAAGTTTGAATCCTTAGCTGATGTGAATGTCTGGGAAAGTTGTGGAACCATTGGGAGGTGGAGCCTTGCCAGAGGAAGGCATGTCACACAGGGGGTGGGTCTTCAGGTAGCTCTGCCCTGCTTCCTCAGTTTGCTCTTGTTCTCTCTGCCTGCATGATGGCACTGGTGATCTGAGCCAGCCTCCTGTCTCTGACATCAGCCACGCCTTCTGCTATATGATTCCTGCCATCACGGACTATAAACCAGAAGCCAAAAATCACCCACTTTTCTCAGCAAAAGAAAAGTAACTGTAACACTGTTCCTCCTAGTCCTGGCTTCTGACCTCTGAGGTCACTCTGGCTGTATTCCCAGCCTTCTGGTGGCTTCCTGAGCCTAAGGCAGCTCATCTCCACCTGGTCTTACCATCCCATTTGGTCTGTCTGCTTTTCTATTCCTGTGCTAAATGCTCCCTGTGAACCTTCTAGTACGGTTTCTTCTTTGCCAGTAGATGAGTGATACAGAGCCCAAGTATGTGACCTAAGTCCTATATCTCACGGAAACCAAGCATGGGGGTGGGTGGATAAACACTCCAGAGTCTGATCATTTGCCTTTGTCTCTTAACCATGAGACATTCCTGCCTCAACATACAAAGTGAGTCTTCGGGTGACTGACAAAGCAACTCTTGAACTTGGGCTCAATGGGCTAAGAAATTATCAGTTAAATACAGGCTGGTTATGCCTATTGCCAAGATCCTGCTGGTCCAGCCTGACTTAGTTCTTCCTCCTGCAAGTCACAGATCTTTGGAGACAATCCTTAACCATCACACAGCTGCCTCCATCGTCTCCTAAGGCTGTTTCACGATAAAACAGAAGACAGAAGGCCACATTTTGCAGTTTGTATCTTATCAAGAATCCATGACCTAGAGGTGGCATCTTAATTGTGCTGCAATGTTTTTGTGGTCCTGATGTAGGAGATGCGTATTCGCTTCTTTCAACAACTCAACGAATACTTCTGAGTGTCTATTATGTGCTAGACACTTCCTGCCACTGGGATTTAGCTGTAGGCAAAGCAAACAAAATCAACCAACCAACCAACCAACCAAAACACTCTAGCACAAAAACAAACAAACAAACAAACAAACAAACACACCCAAAACAAAAAACCTTCTTGATCAAGTGAGATGGTTCAGCAGGTAAAAGCTTCTTCCTACAAACCTCATGACCTGAGTTCTATCTCCAGAGTGGAAAGGAAGAAGCAACTTTAGAAAATTAATCTCTGACTTCCGCAAGTATACCTGCTCTCTCTCTTTCTCCCTCCTCTCTAAAATAAATAAATAAATAAACAAATAAATATCATCAATACCTTTGCCTAACGACAACCTACTTTCTGTTCTTTTTTTTTTAATCAAAAATATTTTCCCTTAGGAGCCTCCATGTTGAAGCAGTGTCTTAACAATTCTCTGCACTTTAAAAATGGTTGGGGGCTGGGAAGAGACTCAGGGGTTAAATTTGTTGCCTCATAAGCAAAAAGATCTGAGTTGGGAATCCCCAGATCCCATGTAGAAACTCTAGGTAGAAATGGTGGCAACTTGCACTTTTGGTCTGGGAGGGCAGAGCCTAAGAGACACCAGAGCAAAGCAATAAGGAGGTAGAACAATCCAGGATGATTCCCTGGGCTTTCACAGACACACACAGTGCTCCTTTCTACACTTACACACATCTATACACCTATACATGAAAAATAGATGAATTCATTAAAAGTAAAATGGTCTATAAATTTAGCTAATGGTGATCCTCTAAGCATACTCTTTCTATACTATGGAAAAAGAACACCAAATGAAATTGGACCTGTGAGCTGAAGGAGGAAGTTGGTGGAATATTCGTGTCCTTCCAGAGGTTAAGAACCTGTCACATCCCCCAATCGCACTGCCAGGAAACCTGTCCAGGCTCAGCAATCTGTGGCATCACCTACTAGCTGTGCCATAGCCGAAGCAAGGAACTGAAACTCTTTAGTCCTCAGTGTTACCTGTTCGATGAGCTGGTGTGCTGGGAAACCACAGGGAGTTACAGGAATGGGAATCAATGGTGAGAGCAGCTGATGGAATTTTCACTGCACCAAAAACCACTGAGAGAGAATTTCATGGAGTCTCTCAGACTAACTCTTGACACTTTAAGCAGGGTGGTTCCATTAATGTGGACCATTGATCATGTTTCTTTGAATTTGGCCCTTTGGATTCCTTCTCCTCATTATTAGAAATTGCCATGGTTAGGAACTACATGGCTGTGGGGGAGGGGGGAGGAAGGCACCTGTGTGGGTAACCCTGGTGACTCGAGTTTGATTCTCAGAACCCACATGGTAAAAGGAGAGAACCAACTTCTGAATAGTTGTCACTGACTATTGCCGTGCATCCTCTTCTCTCTCTCCCCCTCTCTCTCTCAAATAAGAAATTGTCATCCCCCCTAACTCTCATATCCTCTGTGTTGAATAATTCTTCTTCTGAGATATTTGTATCTGTGAATGCGCCTCCGTACTGGGGACTCCACCAGTCAGATTTTTATTGTAAAGTAAGTCAGCCTGAGCTGACTAAGGGTCACTAAGGAAGTCAGAAGACAACTCAGAGGAGGAAGGGAACTGAAGGAGGAGGAAGAGGTAAAACAAAGTTCAAGTGGCTCATATTGTGAAGATACCATAATGAAACCCATGGTTTTGTATGCTAACTTTAAAAAGTGTTGGAGTTTGCCTGTATGGTTGCTGATAAATGGCCATCAAACAGCTTAAGAGAACAAGGTATTTATTTCTTTACAACAGTCCGGTTACAGTTCTTAGTCTAGCTTGATGGGAGAGCATGCACCAACACCAGGGCCAAGGGAACTGGCTGCACCATCTCTATGTAATGGCTGAGAGAGGGACGATCCTTACTTTCCAGACCAGCATGTCTGGCCAATTAGACACAAGGATGCCAACTTTCTCAACCAGCTCTCCATGATTTATTCCAGGGCCTAATCCCACCCACCACAGGCTGGGCCTTCTCCATTGGCTAAACAATCTTCTGCAGATTTGCTCTGGGCTTAACCCAACTACTAATTCTCCATAACTGTGCCCAGAGCTCAAATCCTCAACAGTCAAGTTGACACCTGTGCCTCACTATGACAAAAAGTAAACATGATGGTGATGATGATGACGATAATAACTTAACGTGGAACCATTTGGCACTAGCCATCTTCATGGCCTATATTTACCAGGCATTTCACTTACTTCACCTCATACCAATGTATCAGTCATTCATTCAACAATCAAACTTGTTTGGGGTTCTTGGGGTGACTGTGCCCAGCCAACAGGCATGATCCTGCCTCTCTGAGCATCTGAGTGAGAGTATGAAGTAACGTTTATTGCCTGAGAATGGCACCCACCCTCCCCAGTACCTTATGGGAAGATGCACTGGGTTGGGGAAGTCTTTCCAGTCAGCAGCAAAGAAAACCTGGTAGGCATTTTGTCCCCCCCCCAGCATTTTAGGATCCTGTTTTCTTTTTTCTCGTTGTATATGCGAGAGACTTTTGCACTCTGTACACACACCCACACCCTCCAGCTGTGACAAGACCTAGCTCCATGCTGGGAGACGCTGTCCCCCGTGGTGACGAAGTAGCTGCTGGGTTAGAGAATGGAGTCTCTCTGTGTGCTGGGATCTAATCGCATGCATTTGTCTCCTTGGGGGACAAACGAAATTAATCCTCTCCCCTGATGGCATCGAAGTGACAGGAGTGCAGAGATTAAAAGAGATTGGGAGGTTAGATGGGTGACAGCAACATCAATCGGCTTATGAAACCCAGAGCCCAGCTCTCACAGAAGGCAAACGGCTCATCTCAGGTTTGCAAGCCTGACAGGTCTGAGTCCTGCGGAACACCTGAGCCTACCAACTTCTCTCCATCCCACTCCTTCACATTTTAGCTTCTAAGAAGTGATTTCCAGTCATCTGTTATGAATGACTGTTATGTTGATTCCTTTGTGTCAAATGCTTCCCTGATGTTATCATTTTTCCTTTTATTGAATTCCCTGTGGCAGCTGGGTTCCAGGGCTCGGAGATTAGCAGGGCTGTTTCCCAGGGTCCCTTCTTATCAGCATCAGCATGTGTGGGAGAAGGCAGCAGGATGGGGCAGCCGGAGGAGGGGCTGCGCTGTGGTCAAGGTTGTCTCCCCAAGGCCATCTCTGAAGCTGGGTGGCCCTTTTGTGTAAGCTTTATTTGGGGGTTGGGAGGGAAAGTAGCAGCCTTTTAATAGCCCCAGATCAGTCAGTTTCTGCTGCCCCAGGTGTGGCACTGGGGAGCAAGGTGACTTTCCCAGCCAGGATGGCAGCCTACGACCTTCCCTTGGGTGGGAACCAAGCCCGAGTCCTGACAGGAACACGTGGGTGGCATAACAGCATCCATGACAGACGCTGTAAGCCATTCTCAGCCTCCTTCAGTGACTTCATAATGATCTCACCCAAAGGCATGTGGAGCCTTCTTCATTTGTAAGTAATACTGACAGAGGTAACTTCTCATCTCCTTGCTAAGTAACGGGGTTCTCTTCCCAACATCCTTTCTGGTGCCAGGGATTGAATCAGGGCTTCCTGCATGCTAGGTGAATGTACCACTAAGTTATGCCCCACCTCAGTGCTCTTCTTTCAGCTACCTCTCTCTTGGTTCTCCTGCAACATCCTCCAGAGATAATCTCCGTGGAAAGAGCATCCCACGCCCTGGACAACCATGCACACCCACTTGGCATTTCTAAGCATCTGTTCGCTTCACAGCAGCCTCCAACCAAGATTGCCCTGTTTCTCAAGCCAGCTCCCTTCCTTTTCCTTCCTCACCATGCTGTTTTCCTAATTATTGTGCTTGAGAGCTGGCATTTGTCTTCGGTCTCGTTATATGCTTCATTTACCATCATGTCACAAAATCTTCTGGACTTATCCATCCATCAGAAATGTTGTTCCTTACATCAAACCACAACTGAACTACTGTCGTTGTCAAGACAGTAACGGTGTGACTTTGTGTTGCCTTTATGAAATACCTTTATGAAATATCGTGAGGTCCCTTTATACTGTACATAGTGTTAACACATTTATTCCTTGTAACAGTTCTGTGAGGTAAGAACTATTACCAAACCCATTTGACTGATGAGAATACTAAGGCACAGAGAAGCTGAATGTGTTCAAGTTCAGACAGCCGGTAAGTGGTACCTCCAGAACTGCGAACCCCAAAAACTTGGTTCTAGAGGTCCAACTCTGAAACCTTTAAGCTCAGCTGCTTCGAGGAGATGCCCCAACTGTTGTCGACACCATTTTATCAACATACTCTTCGTGGGCAGGCGCCGCCTCCCATCTCCTCCAAATTTAACTTGGGGTGCGTCTACTTTATTTCTCCCCAGTTGATTGAAAGCTGTTGAGGGCAGAGGGCGCAGATTATTACTTTTCTTTGAACCACTGGCAAAATGCATTCATGAGTTGTTTGGAATTCCACACCGATCGCTTCCTAACGTGCGGCTCAGATTTCACGTCGCTGCTCACCTGCCAGTGGCACACGAATGGCCAATGCAGAGTAGATGGGTGAATTCCCGGAGCAGGTCCCTTCTGGGAAAACCCCAGACTCTCTCCCAAGGTAGGTGCGGGGGCTCCTTTCTAACTGCAGTGTTAAGGGCCCACAGGGGTCAGGCTCTCCCGCTGGCTCCGCCCCTCGCCTGCAAGCCCCTCCCACAGGCCTTCTTTCTCCCCCCTCCTCCCATCATCCCTCGCCCCGCCTCTGCTCCGCTGTGATTCATTGCTCTTCCCGCGCCCTCCATCTCTTCTTGTGCTTTACTTCTTTACTTTGCAAATTCCAGCAAGGCTAAGATCTTTTCCATGTGGTGTAATGATTACCTTCAGAGCCCAGAACAGTGCTTGGCACAAGGCGAGCCCCCCAACTGCTAACCTATCTGCAGCATGCCTGGGTGAACCCGGAAATGGGGCGTCTCAGCCTGACCGGGTTGGGTATCCTCAGGCTGCTTCCTCCTTCGGCCAGCAGGGGGCTCCTCTACTCTCCAGAATTGCGACGAGCTCCTACTCTTGCCAGGGTTTACCTGAAATCCGTAAAACCAGAAAAGAAATGCCTCCTCTTTTTTGCCTCCAGATGGGATTGTGCCAAAGCGAACAAATACTGACCTTTGTGTTAGCAAACACGTTTTGCTTTTTATAGATGGTTCTTCAAGGATTTTCCCCCCCTCCAAAGGGTGTAAAGCTTATTGCTCGAAACTCCACGTTTTTATCCACTCACAAAGACATAGTGACGGAAATCAAACGTATGGTCTGGCGGGGCAAGGCAAGCAGTGGGGAAATTTATGTAAGCACTTGGGTCTGCAAATCAAACAGCTGACTGAATGAGGCCAGTCAGCCACATCGTGTGTTTACAGCCATTGGAAGGGGAGTTGCCTTCCCCTCCACCCCCCAAACAGCTTGGCAAGATAACATTGCTATATATAACATCTTCTTTTGGAAAATACATCTCCCCATTTAAAATAGGGTGGTTTTAAAGTTTAAATCAATTGAAAAAAAAATCCCCACTGGAAGAAATTGCTTGTGCTTTTGAATGGACTTATTGTCTCTTGGCTGTTTCCTTTAGGGTAGAGCCTGGCATGGGTGCCAGTCTCATTGCCAAGACAAAAAGAGCTATATCCCAGGCTCATGCTCTGCCAACACAAAGTAACCTTAGTTTGGCAGCCCTCGACCGTTGTTGGGAAAGCCAGGTACAGTCGTTAGGACGTTAGTATGACTTGTGTGCTGTTACTCATGTCTGTTTCGGTATAAATGCTCCTTAATTCTGGACCCGAGAACATTTACCTCCCTGGTCAGGCAGGAGTTTCCTGGAAAAACCACAGTGACTTTCTGTGGCTGAACCAGCCTCAATGGTTTCTTACAGAGGATGAGGCAGAACATTTAGGGGCATGGAGATTTAACTCCGGGAGCAGGCTGCTTGTCTGAGTGCTTCCAAAATCAGAATCGTCCTAATTTTACTTTCCAAGTTGTAAAGAAAAAGGCTCAGATATTTTCATTTCTTTCTGGCAAAAAAAAAGGACTAGTTCTAGACTGGAGAGAATAAACCTGCTTGTTCTGATGGACGAAGAAGGCCAATGTAGAGTTGAGTCTGGAGATGAACTCAGTAGACACTGATTAAAAAACTTTCTTGGGATAGAGAATTCAAGAGGCTCTATACAGGCTTCCCTGAGAGACTGATGAAGGCCAGTCAACCCTGATGCGGGCAGGGAGGAAAATTCTTTCCTCAAGGGTATACTCATTGATACATGATTCTTGCTCCAGCAAATGTTCAGGCACATATCTTCAAAGCCAATGCAAATGAAACCCAGTAGGCTACTCAAAAAAAAGGCAATAGGAGAGAGACTTGACAGGAAAGAAGGGGCCTGTCTTCAGAGAGCTTGGAGGATGGGTACCCTAGAGAGAGGCCACTGCAGAGCATAGTACTCATGATGGTGACCAGACTTGTTTGTTTTAGAAGTATCTGTCACCCCACAACCTACCTTCCTATCCTAAACTGGACTAAAATTTGGGCATGTCGGATCTCTAGGAAGAACATTGCAATATCCCCCCAAATATTTTGCAGTCTGGCAGCTTTTTTGAGCACCGGAACACTGCACTGTAAGAGAGGTCTGGAAGGGGTCAGAGAGCAGGGAAGCAGATTTGAAAAGTATTGAGTGGAGGGTTGTGGACTTGGCTCAATGGGGAAAGTGCTCAATGGGAATCATAAGGACCTGAGTTCAGATCCCCACCACTAATATAAAGGCTGGGTACATTTCTGTAATTCCAGCTCTGGGGGTGGGTGGATCCCAGAAACAGGAGGATCCTTGGGGCTTATCAACTAGTAAGTCTAGCTGAACTGGTCAGCTTTGGGTTCAGTGAGGGACTCAGGAAATAAGGTAGTGACACCTGACATTGATCTCCAGCCTCCACATGCACCAACATGCATGAACATGCATAACACACACACACACACACACACACACACACACACACACGCACATGGTAGTAAATGACAGCCCATTCATTTCCCAACGTGTTTTCTAAGCACCTACTATGTGTGAGTCACAGTGCTGAAATATTTGAGTTACTTATGATAAAGAGAGGGTATGGTATGTATATACAATGTCAACATAGAAGAGACTCTGAGGTGAGAGTCTGTAGGGAGATGCATATGACATAGTGCTGGTGCACAATGAAAGGGGAGGAGCCTACAGAATGCATCAATGGATGGTGGCTCTGGGAGGTCAAAAGAGACTTGAACACCTTGAAGACAGCCATAAGCCTGAGGCTGAATACGAGAGCAGCCATCCTGGGTGCTTTGGCTCCTGTTTGAGTATTGATGCCCGTCCAGAACTCCATATTGCTAAATATAGCGCAGGAGATTGGTTGAACCTTCACTCATCATCCTCTCCATTTATAATGCTCTGCCTGTCAAATTCTTGGTAATATTTCTTTAGGATTAACATGTTTGCTAGCTCAGAGGTCATTTCTTCTAGTAGGAATGAGTGGATAAATGGTGGGTATTTTCCTGAATTATCGTGGGTCCTCCTTGGATGTAATGACAGTTGTCACTCAAATTCATGCGATCCTGGGCCTTTTAACAGATACAGAGCACCCTGTTCCTGAGGGACTGAAGGTCAAGGAGCTTTGTGCTTTTGCACTGCTCGTTTGCACAAGGACCCTTGTGTGTTGTGAGGAGAACTGGGTACTGGATGCTGCCCTCACTTTCAGCCGCTGAAACAGCACGCAGATCACATATCTTGAAGAAGTGGTGGAACAAATGGGAGGAAACTTAATGGGGTGAGTGCTGACTTTTTTGTCTGAATGTCAAGTCTCTGAGGAGGATGTTCACATTTCTGTGAGATCTAGGCTTCCCAAATGTATGTCAGGAGTGGACTGCACAATGCCATAGGAAACCTCGTTTTACATAAAATGACAAGGAGGTGTGTGCCCACCCACCAGGATAGATGCTTGCTTCAACATATTCACAAATGAATTTAATTGTCCCGGGCATAGAGAAGACTAGATAAGCAGAGAGCTTTGAAGTTACAGGTACTCACATGGTGACATTTGAAAAGCAGGCAGGGCTTGGCACCTACTGAGTGCTTTACAAATGCCATCAGTGTCATGGTCACAGACGACAGCTCGCTTGCTGACTGCATACTGTGGTAGTCTAAACAAAAAAGAGAAACTCCACTCTTGTGTGCTGTTATGAAAATGTGTATGATGTGCTTTAAAAAATGCTGTGGAAAAATTTTAAACTTAGAACTAACTGCTATCTTGGCTTCTGTAAACTGCTGATGCGTAGGAAGAGCCAAAACCCTTACAGTCTTGCTGGCCGCCTGGTCCTAGGATGAATAACAACAGTCTTGGGTCAACGTGACCACAAAGTGGTTCCCAAGGTCTTCCCGTCCTCCCAATCTGAACCTCTAGCTGCAACTGCAACTGACAGGTAAGTCTATGGTTTCTAGACAAAATCAAAATAGCCCAAGGGTGATCCACCCACTTTTATCTGAAACCACCAACTGGAGTCACTGGTCAAGTAGCACATACCAGACTAGAATCCATTATAAGAACTGCCCTTGCCTTTACGCAGGGCTCCATTTCTAAGGTCCTGAACTTAGAGGTGGAGACCTGAGGCTTCGGCTCTGTTTAACCTATTTTCAATAAACATCCTTTTTAGTCTAGTTCTTTGTCTGTGCCTCCTATAACAATACCTTCAGTGACAGGTGTTTTCAATTAAACCAAGCTGTTGCCACACTCTGACACAATGCTAACATATTGTTCCCAGGTTGTGTGATTTCACACCCATTTCATAGCATAGAATCATGTTAAACCATTTTTGTAAGAAACGAGAGCCATCAACTTGGTTAAATGGTCTGCCTGTCGAATTCTTGGCAATATTTCTTTAGGATTAATGTGTTTGCTAACTCAGAGGTTACCAAGCACCCTGCTTTCTGCATATCCTTTCCACTGTGTTGGGATTTTCCTTGTCTATCTGTTGTGCTGAAGTAAATTGTAACACTGTCCCTTCTTCCAAACCTGTTTCTAGATGTAAAGTCCCAGACCTACCTGGGCCACTTCTTGGTGGGTCTGGAACTTTTTGTTGAAATCCCTTTTCTTTCCCGTCATCATCCGGACCTACAGTTTGCTGTCTTTCACTCATGTCCCTTAGATAGGTTCCACCTGGGCGAAAAACTTGTTTCCTCTTTCCCAAATGAGCAGAAAGCAATGTGGCCTATCTCCCCCTATGTCCTTAGACTCAGTTAATAATGGATTTAGAAACTTAGAAACAATTATGAACCCTTCTTCAAAGAAAGTAACATCCGGGTTTTATTCTATCACCCGCAAGAGCGCTATGTACTCTTTTTGCTGAAGGGCATGCAATCTATATTTTTTAAAGGATCCATTTCATGCAATACCCAAATTTAATTACTCATAAAGCTTTTTAGGATCCCAAATGAAAGCTGCTACTGCAGTGTAAAGTCCTAATATTATTTATCTCCCTAGTCATTAGCATTAGTTGGTTTCTCCTTGCTTGAAAGCCATTTATCACTTGTGTAAATATAGTATTTGGGGAGCTTCCTGCATTAGATCATCTCCCGCCTTCTTGGTGCCCTTGACATTCACAACGCTTTCCTGCTGAGAACTGGTAAGTCGCTAATGCAGAGACCCCTGCTGTTCTAATTCTGTTGGAAGGTCTTCTGAGTTACTTGCTGCTGCTCAGATGAGATTTGATCATTGATCTTCTTAGATTTGTCCTATGTAAAACATTAGCTCTTTTCTCTTAAGGGTGACACATTTTTTTTTCTGAATGTCAATATTGTCATTCATAAACACTTTTTTTTTTTTTTTTTTGTGCAACCTGTTGTGCCAGACTGACCTAAGTTCCGGATCTGACGTACTCATGGGCTCATAGTCCTCAGGAGCCAGTCCAGGTTGTGTTTCCTCCAAGACGTGAAATATGGCATGTTCTCTTCCACTTGCTCACCTCATGTAGTATGTTAATTTTCTCATTGTTGTGACAAAATACTTGCCAAAAACAATATAAAGAAGGAAGAGTTTATTCTGACTTGTACTTTGAGGGCGTCGTCCATCATGGTGGGGAAGGCATGGCAGAGAAGTGTGAGGCAGCTGGTTACATGGGTTCACGGTCAGGAGACAGAGAGAAATGACTGCTGGTAAAGAGTTTGCTTTCCCCTTTCTATTCAGTTCAAGACCCAAAGTCCATGGGCTAGTGCCATTTAGGATATTGTATACATTTAGGATAGATCTTCTCACCTCAGTTAACCCAGTCTAGAACCCCATCTCAACGATACGCTCACAGATTTGTTTCCTTGGGATTCTACATCTCAGTCAGGTTGATGGTCAAGATTAACCATCACAGTATGATGGTTCCTGCAATGATGTTTTCTTATATTTACACCCTTTTAGTTCTTCCCTTTGAGTAAGGGCAGGACCTCTAACTCGTTTGTAACCAATAAAACAAGGCAAAGGCAATGGACATGGCTTCCGCAGCCATATGTATAGAACTGTGTCTGTCTTGCTGAGGTCTCCCTGACTAGCTTTGGTGAAGAAAACTACCATGTTGGAGAAGTCCCTGCAGCAAGGAACTGAGGCTGGCCTCTGGCAGGCAGATAGCAAGGAACCAAGGCCTCAGTCCAACCAACACGTGTCAAGGAATTGAATGAACACGGCAGACCAATGCACATAGCTCAGCAGCGACCTTTCCTCAGTTGACTCTTCGGGTGATGATCCAACGTGGGCAACGCAGTGACGGAAACCTTTCAGAAGTTCTGGACTAAGACATGACTCATCCATGTGCTACAGGAATTGAGAGATAGTTCATGTGTCTTATTAGTTTAAATTGCTAAGTTTTATACAGTCACAGGAAGCTAATATACATAGCTAATCTCTCCCTCTTCTATAATCTCTCCCTCTTCTAGAGGCTCTTTGTATATTATATATAGCCTTATTATGTATTTAGATTATACCACACATTTACATATCTGGCTTCTCCATGTACCTTAAGGATCAAATAATAACCACTGAAGCACGGAAGAAATGTATATGGAATCTCGTTAGTATTCTTCAATGGCTGTCATTAGAGTTCAAGACTCTGTACTGAGTGGGGGAGTGGGGGTGAAGTTCATTCTCCAAATTGAGTTCTTGTTGGTTTGGTGTTTAGTCGGGTTAAACTGAAGACTCCAATTCCCCTATCTAGGCTGTTTTTCTCCTTTCAAGACTTTTTTTCCTCTCTAAAATACTCTCATAATTACTGATGTCAACCTGGCAACTGAAGGCCCTCAGCTCTGGGCCCAGTTGTGAAAAATTAGGAATTGAGTTAAGTCCTGAGCAAACCTGCAGGAGGTTGTCTGATTGATGGTGAAGACCCAGCCCATGAGAGCATTATAGGTCTCAGGAGTTTAGATCTCACACGATCATCTATTTAACACCTGCTCTGTGCCTGGCACCATAGTAGGGCTGCATATGTTATTTTAAATTTTGGCACTAGACATGAAAACTCGTCTGAAAAAAAATTCTTTTACGATAGATCAGTTTAGAAACTAAACCACATGGAAGACAAGTGATTTCAACAAGAACCTGTAGGAGGCAAGAAGCCTCGGGGACACAGATCTGTCTTGAGTTCTCATTCCGTCATCTGACTGCCATGTCCCTGAAAGAACACCTTTGTCACCTGCATCTCTGTACCATCTCAGAGCCTGGCTCAAAGTATCCCTTAAATGTTATCAAGATGTTGATTTCTCAGTTCCCACTTATTCTTCCAGCTATTTCTAACCATTTCACCTGGCTGAAAACAAATGCAAAGCAGACCATGGGCTGGACACACTGGGCTGGACTATTCCTGGATAGTTAGTGACCTTTATATAAGTCACTTGACCTTCTCTGAGCCATAGTTTCTCCTGCTTTTTAAGATGAGCCTCCAGCAAGTTTATGGGGAATTATCTAATTGATGTAGGAAGACCCAGTGCGGGGTGGGTGAGACCAACCCTGGGTAGATGGATAAAACGGAGAGCGAACTGGTTTGAAACTGGCAGACTAGCAAGTGAGAAGTTTGTCCCTCACTCAGCTCCTTCTGTGGGTATGGTGAGGCCGGTTCCCTTAGGTCCTGACGTTGGTATGAACTCTCCTGCTGTCCCGATGAATGCACCAAGAAGTAAGTTGGAAAAAACCCTTATGTTCCCCTGAGTTGTTTGGACCCAATATTGATTCAGCAACAGAAAGAAGAAACTAACACAGGTACCTATGTTTTTAATTTAAAAGTCAATATATGCCTATTATGAAAATAAACCATGAAAGATACATTGAAAAGTAAATATTCTTTCTTTTTTTTTAAACCATAATTTCTTTTTTTTATGAATTTTTTTATTTATTCAATTGTGCGTGTGTATGTATGTGTGCATGCGCGCGTGTGTCTGTGTGTGTGTAGAACCACGGTCGAATTCGGGAACCACCATGGACGCCTCCACTTCCTCCGCCCCGGGATTCACAGGCTCCGCCCTACCAGGACCAGAAACGCAGGCCGCCCCCGCTTCCGCCCGGCGTCTATACGTGGGATCTGGGATCCGAACTCAGGACCTTCTGCCTGCAAGGAAGCTTAACCCCTGAGCCACCTCTCCAGCCCCAGTAAATATTCTTTAAATGAATATTGAGTTAGGTTTCTTTTCTTTTCTAGATTTTTCTCATTGTAATATGCAACAAATATAATTTATTTATTTTGATAAAATCCACGTCTATTCAGCACTACATATTCTCATGCTTCTTTATATCCCTCATTGAGACTTTTTTCCAGGTCAGTGCAGAGAAAGCTCCACAACTCTTCAAGCTTCCATGGACCCTAATTGCATGGGCACTCCATAAATTATTTAAATCCATTACGCAACAGTGGACCTTAGAATGGAAGTCTATTTTTTGTTTTGTTTTGTTTTCAAAAACAATGTTGCCACAGACAGCATCTCACTGTGATTAATTCTCTGCATGCTTGAGTGCTTATTCTGTATATTTCCGAGAAAGAAATGACTGGCCAGAGGGATGTGCATTTACATTTTGAAGGCCATTACTAATTTGAAGAAACATATTAAAATGGCGGACCTCTCCAGCAATATTCATTATTACACTGAGTTTTAAGATACCAAGCAGTGAATACAGATCAGAGAATGAGATTGGGAACAGAGCACAGATACATGCCACCTAATCTCTTTTTTACCAGCAAAGAAAAGAATGATTTCCCTATGGCAGAACTGTAGCAAGGATTACATGAGCTTCATATGGTAAATGCTGAGAATCTGATTGGTGTGGAGAGAGCACTTTAGGTCAGATGCTGCTGTTAGGCCAGAACCCAGACTTTGGCATGGCTAGTTTAGTGTCCCCAGATCAGGGCTGGGCTCAGCATGTGGTCAGACCTCCTGGGGAGCCCTCCCAGTGGGAACTCTTCATGGGGAACACCACATCATAATCTTGACATATTCTGATTTTCCTCTTTCCTTTTCATGGCCCCAGGAGATCACTGCACAGTCTAGCTAAGAGTTTGGCAGATGGGGAGCCAGAAACTTCTACCACTGACCTCTTTCAGACTCTTAAAAAGGTGGGTGCAAGCTCTGATCCCTGTGAAGAAAGATGGAAATACTGCACCCCTGCTGTGTGCTAGATTTCACCCCGCTTAAAAATTGCCTACCCAGGACTTTGAATTTTCACTTGACCGTCACTTAGTATTGTGGAACTGGCGGAGGTGTTGTTGCCCAGGCCACACAATTAAATTGACAGAGCAGGGACTTGGGTCGTGACTTCCCTATCTTGCCATAATATCCCCAATTCTAAGCCCAGAAATGTACTTAGTTATGCTTGCACTCTGCACCCTGATTTAGAACAACTTCTCTGTCCACAAATGGTTTGGGGCTGTCAACATGTCTCTTTATCATTTACATCCAGTGGATCACAGAAACCTGAGCATATTTAGTTTGGCGGGCGCCTCCAAAGTGTGCAGTGATCTCTTACATGTACAGCATCCAGCCAATGGGAATTGTGTGGTTGCCTGATCTTCTTTGGCCATTAGTATCCTTTGCATTGCTGGTCATTTCTGGAGCTGCTTCCACTAAACTGCTGGGAACAGGACTGTACTGAGGCCCTACTGAGAGCAGAAAAATCTGAATTTGCTTTTTATTTGGTCACACCAGCATCTTGTTAATGTTGTAAGAATCAGCTGGCTGTAATTTGGCAGTAAACCAGTCATGTGCCCTTGATGCATTTGCTTCCATAAGATCATTTCTTTAGCTTCCATTTCCTCTTGGAGAGGGACATATTCTTCAACTTTCTCTGGATGAATTTCAATGCCCGAGCTACCCTCTGTGTAGCCTTAGCAACCCAGCATAACTCTGTTCAATCAAGTCCTGACTAATCTTTGTCTTGGTGAGACTGCATTGCCTGCTGAGCTACATGACTTCCTTTGCCAGGTCTTTCAGTAAGTGATATCGAAATAAGCTTAAGGGCTGGTGAGATGGCGAGTTGGATCCCTCCCTGGAACCCACATAAAGGTGGAAGGAGAAAACAAACTCCAGAGAGTTCTGTTCTGACCTCCACATGTCTGCCATGGTGCGCACACCCACACGTCGCATCATATGTACATGCAAAATGATAAATTAAGTAATAAAATAAAATTGAAAACAAGCCCAAACTGTTGGTGAGTTCCTTTTTAAACTGGTTCTTTCAGTGTATTCCAAGGTGTCCCTGGAAGTATTGCGTAGTCTCTCAAATAAGTGAGGGAGACCCTGAAGAGCCAGCTTTTCTTTTCCTATCTGGAATGTGGCTGTCATTTTGAACGTACTTCCTGCACACTTTCCTTTGGTTTCTTGGAACTCAGTTGATGCATTTCCTTTCTTTGTCGTTTCTGAGGTGACCTGTACTTGGAAACTATCATTTAAATCTCTCTTCCATAGGGGTTGGCTGAGATTCCCCATGGTCAAGTGTCTGCAGGGCCAGGTGCAATTTAAAAGATCCTGAGAGGATGTCTTTCCGGGATCTTCCACTCCAATCCTCCTTTCATTCAGTGAGTATTCATTCACCATGTTCTGTGTGCTTAATACAAGCTGAAATGCTGCACAGAACAAGACCCAAAAATAGCCTCACTTGCACAGAACTTGAATTCTACGGTGTTTGTTGGAGGATGGGGCATATACAAAGATTAATTGGATGGCAGGGTGGGGCCGTCTGCAAAGAAAGACAGTGGACTAGAAAGAAGACCCTGGCATTAACAGAGGCCTCTCTGGGCTGCTGCTTACACGATACAAAGAAGCTAGCCATGTGGTAAGATCTTTCTAGGCAATAGGACCAGCAAGTGTAAAAGCCCTGAGGCAGAATAGGCTTGGCTTATTCAGAGAACTGAAAGAAAAACAGTGGCTACAGCAGAGTTCGCCAGAGCGTGACAGACAGGAGGGGAGGTTGGAAAGGCGGTGTGTCCTGCTCATGTGGGGACTGAAGTCAAGACAAGATCTGATTTTATGTTGTCTGTGCAGTGGGAAACTCTTTGAAGCATATGATGCTTTGTGTTCTTCAAAGCACACTCCGAATGGCATGAAAAGGGACCAACAGGGTACCAGAGGCTGCTGGGAGCATCTGTCCAGTCACTGCATAGACTGGGGGTGCTGAGACTAGGAGGTGGAGATGGGTGTGAGGATTTAAAGTCAGAGCAGAAAACTGACTAAAGGCTCAGACCCGGAGAACACATCCAGAAAATAGTGACTGCCCGAGAGCCTTCATGGAAGGGACGCTGGAGTAGGAACTGGCTGGCGGGAGGGGAACAAAGAGGTTTTGACTGAAATAGGTGTCAGACAGATTTAAGCTCAGGGAGAATCTTGGGGGGGGGGACTGGAAGGGGACTAGCTGTGTGTCCCTGTGTGAGGAGCAGGACTTATCTTGTAGAGACCAGAAACATGGTAATTAGATGAAAGGCACTTTGTGTTTACTGGCTTTAATCTTAATAAGATGTAACTATGTTCCAAAGTGGCCAATGATTTTGAGTTAGTATGGTATGCTAGGCATCCCCACCTGATATGAATTTGCAGGTCTATTTCATGACAGTGATTTGAAAACTGATGTTTAAGAAGAGATAATAGAAAGAAAGCCCAGCAGCACTGGACTCCTCTGAGGGTGTCCGCTGAGCCTTGAGCACACCCTCAGGGAGGAGGGTACGCTGAAGAGAAGGAAGAACGTGTACCTTTGTGATTTCCAGAGAAGATGCAGCCTTTGCCACACATGATTGATGTCTACCTTGCTAAAACAAGACAAATAAGGGCCGACAACATGGATAGTGGGAAAATATGCCTGTGTGTAAACCTGGTGACCCGATTTCCATCCCTGGAGCCCGTGTAGTAGAAGAGAGAATTGATTTTGGACCTTCCGATCTCTGCATATGCGTTGTTACATGCACATACTTACTCTGCCTCTCTCGCTTACTCTCTTAAATAAATAGAATGTTAAAAAGCAAAACAAAACCAATAGTGGCAACAAGTGACCAATTTCCTGTCACATTTCCAGTCTAGTTTCTTCACATGAGAGAGGTATTTACAGTGTTACCCTGTGTGGCGCTTTAATTTATAGACATTATACCCACAGTGAGACATACGGCTCTTCACTCACATGCATCACACAGTCACGTGTGATAATACACAGAGTTTAGCTGTCCTGTGAGCTAGTGCTTTGTGTTTCCAGCTCTCTCTCCATTTTTCTTCTCTGTTCCTTTCTCTGTTCTTCCTCCCTCCTTCCTCCTCTCTCAGGACTAGGAGCCTTCTCTGTGACCAATGTCATATTTAGCACCCAGGGACAGCAGTTGGGATTTTCCCATTGCTCTAGGGCTGGCCAGTGAAAATTTGTTGAAGCTCTGAATGAGAAGGGCAGATTTGGGACTAGAGAGATGGCTCAGAAGTTAAACCTTTTGCATTGAAAGTAAAAGTTCAGATTTACCAGATTCCCATGTAAAAATGCCAGGTAAAAATTGTTGTGGCCTGTGATTCTTGCCCTAGAAGGCAGACTTTCCCTACCGGTCCTTATTTGTGGGTGTCAATCTCTGCATTGGGTGAAATGTCATTACATGGCTTTGATGCTCTAGATGAATTAAATGAATTAAATCTGACTCTGGCTGTGAGCATAGCAAGGAGAAATTTAACCTTGGCTGTATTTTCAGGACCATGTTTCCTTGTGTTCAAGGACTGTCTTACTTTGCATGTGTGTCCATATGTAAGTTCCAGGACAAACTAGGTATCAGTTCTTGCCTTCTACTTTGTTTGCGACACGGTCTCTCATATGCCAGACTAACTGGTCTGTGAGCTTCTGGAGGTTCTCCCATCTCTGCCTCCATTTTGCAGTTAGATCACTGGGATTACAGACTTATGTTACTGCTATTTAAGAGTCATGAGTTTGCCTTCCTTTAAAAACACTCCTTGGGCTCAGTGGATACAAGTACTTGCTGCTCAAGCAGAAGGATCTGAGTTCAAATCCCAAGAATCATCATAAAGCTACATGCAGTGTTGTTCATGGAAGTTTGGCTCGTAGCAGTAGCTCTTCACTCTCCCACTGGTGTCCGGGTTTCTACATCTGTTTCTCTTCTCAAAGGAGCACTAGTCATACGAGATTTGAGTCATATGAGTCATGGAGGTCTTCTCCATGATTTTGATTCCTTGGATTTCAGCTCCCTACAACCTATCTTTGTCCAAAATTATCAAATGGGAATTTCTAGAAAGAAGCAATTCCTAAATTCTGAATTGCATATCCTTTTGAATGATGTGTTAGTTTGCTGCTTCCACCATGTAGGCTGTGGAGATCCAACCACTTGGGTAGTTGAACTTTCTCAGCAAGTACCTTTTATGGATGGAGCCATCTTGCTCACCACAACTCTTATCATTGTGTGTGTGTGTGTGTGTGTTCAGTCTTTTTCATCCTTCCAAGGTTTGCCTTCAAACTTGGGGATCTTTAGTCCATGTGGTTCCCCCATGAGCTGCTGGCTTAGGGGCAGGAAGCTTTGTTGCTGTAGCAAACATCAGACTTGTGAGTCCATCCAGGCAAAGCTAGCACCATTTCTTCCCAAATGACCAAATCTTACCCCTTCCCAGCCAGGGTGCAGATGCCATCTGCTGTTTATCGCTGCCTCAGGCATTTCTCACCAGTTTTCTTCCTAGCAAATTGCTTAATGTTTTTACAGAAACTCAGACTGACTTTGAGAAGTGGAAGACGTTTCTCTTTCCTGCTCATCACTGTATCACACTTTCATTCACAAGTCACATGCACTAAACATCATGACTTAGGGACTAGGGAAATGGCTCAGTGAGTAAGGCATGCCTAGAACCCACATAAAAGCTGAGTGGGCATGCTGGCTACTTGGAATCCCAATATTCTGGAGTAAAAGGCAGGAAACTCCTCAGAGCAAGCTGGTTTACTAGCCTAGCTGATTGAAGAGCTTCAGGTTTAATTGGGAGACTCTGCCTTAGTAAAAATGGAGTGGAATCGAAGAAGATACCTGATGTCAACTTCAGGTCTCTACACAGTGCATATGTGTACCCCACACTCATGTGCCTACATACATGCAGACATGCATACACACATGCATCACACTCATACATGTGCATCCCACTTGCACACATTAGTGGGGCTGCACTTGGAGAGCTGTGAGAGCCAAGCGGAGAGGAGGTTGGAAGCCAAGGGTTTGTAGCCTTTAGGGCAGGCAGGGTGTGCTATTCTCATAGCAACAGTTTTCTGATGCTGCCTGAACTACTCCTTCAACACAAACCATATCCAGGAGAGCAATGGTGTCAGATTGGTGAGCAGGACAGAGACGTTCCATCACTTCTGGGTCCTTTTCAGACCTCTGCAGGAACATGTCTGGGTCCCGGAATGCTTTCCCTGCTTGTTCTTCTGTCCCCCCATTTCCTGTTCCCCATCACCCTGTCACGTTTATACAATATGAGCATAATATAATTTATATTGTTTAGATAGTTCTTTATATATTATTTATTTATTTATTTATTTAGTGTGTGTGTGTGTGTGTGTGTGTGTGTGTGTGTGTGTGTATCAGAGGGCACTGTGTGTCCCTATGGGGACCAAAGGTGACTTTGGGAATCATCCTGGATCACTTCTACCTCCTTGCTTTGCTCTGTGATTTTCCAGGCTCCGCCCACCAGGGCCAGAAGTTCAGGCTACAGCCTTTCTGCCTGGTATTTTTATGTGGGACCTGGGATCTGAACTCAGGACCTTCTGCTTTGGAGACAGTATCTTAATCCCTGAGCCATCTCTCCAGCCCTTGTTTAGATATTTCTTGTTCTCTATATTGGCACCTTGGTGATCCTAACTAGCTTTTTGTTTATCAACATAAACCTTCTCTGTTCTTGCATCTCTGACCCTTACAGTCTAAGGCATTGGGTTTTAAATAAGAGTAATTCTGTCTCTTTATCCACGAGAGGCATTTGACAACAGCTGCACTCATTTTGATTATCATTGACTATGTGGCTGCTACTGGCATCTAGTGGGTAAAAGCTGGCATGCTGCTAAATATCCCACAATGCACCAGGCAGATTGCCCCTCCTGCCTCAGCCAAGTCCAAATTGTCACTAGTGCGGGAGACGGGAACCTTAGTTTAAAAGAAAGAAAAACAAAGGTTCATTTGTGAAACAATACATGCTATTTTTTGGGAAAGAATGAAAATATAGATAAGCTAAAAAAAATCCCCACAAAACACATAAAACACTGGGAAAATCAGCACAGTACATTTCTGCTTTGGTTAATTCTTTTTTTTTTCTGCAAGATATATCAAGACTAAATTTAATCATTCCTCATTCCTAGTAAAGTATATTTATTCCTGTTCATTTGTAAAATTCAGTTAAAAATAAGTGAACTGGTTCAAGCTTTTCAAAGCCATTTGAAAAGAAAAGTTACAAGTAAGCACCAAATCTGCTTCTGCAATACTAAGAGTAGATTCTAGGTGTGTCTTTAGATATGCAAATGACCTCGAAACCCAAAAGAGGAGTGCTCTATCAAGTATGTTAGGAGCTTGATACACTCTGAACTAGTGACAGTTTGGACTTCCCCTCCCCTGTTTCCCAGGCTCTCCTTTGTGGGATGAAGAGACCACCAGTATCACAGGACTCTAGGGAGAAGAGGCTGCCCATAGATGCTAGTATTGAAATATAAGACATTTATCCAGGGGGTGATCACCTACCTGATAATTCCAGCCCTGGAAGGTGGATCTTCGCAATCCTCAGAGTAAGCCGGCTAGCCAGACTAGCCTTAAAAGTGTATGTTTAATTATCGACCCAAGCTCATAACAATAAGGTGGAATAGAGATTGAGGGTGATTCTCCCTATCACCCTTGATGCTCCACAGGTACACACACAAGTGCACTCTTGTACATATACCCCCCCCATATGTACACCCACCCACATGCAAACACATTCACATACATGCACAGTCCCAATACACACATGCACACACCTCCCATCCACACATATAGGAGAGAAAAAGATAAATAAAACATAAGACATTTAAAATAGTAAGAGACTTACAGCTCTCTTGTTAGTGGAAAAAACTGACATTTGGCCGCTTGGGTAGTGTGAAGGTAGATGTGGACTTCCGTAGCAATGTGTCTGGCAGCAACTGAGAACTCTAGATGAATTCAGCTGACAAATGTGAAGCCGAGTTCAGACACGTAAGTTCAGGACAGAAGCCCTGATAACTCTCCTCTGCTCTAGGGTAGCTCTGAGAATAAGAGGATTGAGGGGTGCAGACGCAAGTACCACAGAGCTCCCTAAGCTGTTCTGCCTTCTATGGAGGTTTTATGTCGGGCACTCAGAGCCCAGAGATGAATCAGATTTTCGTCCAAGCTGAGACACAGAGAGTGTTGAGTCTGGAGTCACCTCCTGACTTTTCTGAGCAAGATGTTGCTACCTCCTCTGGGCATCCCGGGCTGGCACAGAAGTTGTGGAGCTTCTTTTCTTAGAGTGAATGGTCCTGACATCATTAGTAGTGAGTAGAATCTTCTCGACAGAAGCTGTCAGAAGTTAACCCAAAGGGCTTTTTGTTTATAAGGAGGCATGGTGGAAAGGGACAGGGGTCCTAGGGAAGTCACCATTACCTGCTACAAATTGTTTCCAGCCCTATCAATAGAAATCAACTCTGAGAGCAATGCAGAGTTAATCAAAGTGAAGGGACGGAGGAGTGAATACTGGGCCTTGGGGACAGAGCTGAAGAGCAGCCAAAGCCACAGTGTCGCTTAAAATGGAAGCAGCATCAGTAGGGCTTGGAGTAAGACTGTTCATATTCCGACCTAACCAACGGGGCATGATTTCAAGGATTAACTTGGGAACTGGATCCTTGTCTGTAATCCCCACATTCAAGAGGCAGAAGCCGGAGGATGGTGAATTGGAGGACAACCTGGGCTACATAGCAAGACCCCTGTTACAAACAAATCAAATGAAAATTTACTATGGAAACACTGAAACACAAATAAAAGCAGAAATAATAGTATAAGGAACTGGGGCAATTGTCCCGCAGTGTCACCAGTGTTTAATCCCACATGTTTGTTTCAGCCCCGCTCCTTGTCCCCTAGTCACATTGAAGTAAACTTCAAGCATCACATCAGTTCATCTGCAAGTTTTTAGCATCCATTTCTGAAAAGAAGATAACATAAATTTTAGGTCTTCACACAGTGCACAACTCTGCTGTAAATGGTGGTCATCTGAAAACACAAAGAGGAAGAAGCATCATCTCAGAAAGCCTTCTGCTCCTCCCCACGGCAGTGCCGTTTCCTTGTCTGTGTTCCTTGCGCCCAGTGCATCCCTTGTTCACTGGTCCCAGCGGTATTCTCTTGTCCGTAAAACTCATACTTTAAAAGTTTTTTTTTTTAAACAGTGTGACAGTTAGCTTCAGCCGTCAACTTGATACCTTCAGGGATATGCTCTGGGCACACCTCTGAGGAATTATTTAGTTAAAGCAGACCTGCATGTCCTAGTTTGCATGATTGATGTGGGAAGACCCAGCCCACAGTGTGTGGGACTGTTCCCTAGGCAGTGGATAGACATGGAGAGAGCTGGTTAAGTCATTAGCAACTAGAGTGTAGCTTTGGTCCTGCCTCTACTCCTGCTGTGGATAAGGTGTGATCAGTTCCCTTGGTCCCTGATGCTGATAACTCTCCTACGATCATGATCAACCGTAATTATAATCAAGAGTAAAAATTCCCTCGTTCCTCTAAATTGTTTGGGTCATATATTTTTACAGCGGTGGAATATGAGATAATTAGCATACACGGATTATGCAAATTTAGTTTCATACTTTCATTGTGACATTTTTCTATACATATGAATATGGACTTGAACATATTCACTTGATTTTTTTTTAGATATGGTCTCTAACCCAAATTGGCCAGGATCTCTTTATGCAGCTGAGGCTGATCTTGAGCTTTCTACCTGTGCCTCCCAAATATGGGAATCACAGATATGTAACATCAATTATGTGGTATTGGAATAGAACCCAGAGCCTCAGGCATCCTAAGCAAGCACACTACTAGCTGAGCCACTGCTCAGTGCATCCCAAGCTCTGGTATTGATATTTAACGCTCGGTAAACATCCCTTGCTGCGCATGTTTCCCAAGCGCTCTTGGCAGTTAGTTGGGAAATTGTGACTACTTTGGGCCAATGAAGGATGAACAAAAATCACTTTTCAAGGAATGCTTGCAGGAAGGAATATTTGAAGAAAAAGTAAGAAGGAAAGAAGAAAGGAAATCAGAGAAGATCGCTAGAAATAAGAAAGGATGCAAACAAGCAAGCTTGGGCTGAGGCACCAAGATACTATACACAGAGTCTAAAATTTCTAATTCTTTGAAAATAATAATGGTTCAAACCTGCCAATCCATCACTCCAGAGAGTTCTCCTTCGGTAGCTCCTCAAAATCCTATCCTAAGAAGTGCATCTTACTGGAAATTCATACATAAATCTAAGATCTTTGTCTTATTTCGGGTCTTATCAGTGCTTCTTTCCTAATTTTGGAAACTTGCTTGCATTTCCTAGTGCATTTCATCTGTCTTTCTTGTCCCAAAAATATTGACTTCTTGCATGCCCTGCACCTCCTGGTGCCTTACATAGAGCAGTGAACCAAGAAAGCCTCAAACTTGGCCCCCCCAAGTGCAAAGCCAAGTGAGAAGATAATCTGTACACAGTGTGGCAAGGGTGTAGGTACATCCAAGGGGGACCCCTCCCAGAGGAACTGCCTTTAGCAGACTCCAAGGTTGCGGGGAGTTGTTCAAGGGGCCGTCTTTTCCGTCTTCTTCATGGTGCCTTTAATATAATCTGTCTGATTGAACACTTCCTCTTGTTCTCACAGGGACACATCACAGTGTAGTTCCTACTGCGGTTGGAGGGTTCAGGGGGGCATCCTTGCACAGGCATGCAGACAGGTGCAGCGTCAGCAGTCGTCCCAGTGCAGTCCTGTCTTGACCCTTGCATTCTAAACCGATTCATGCACTAGTTGTCATAGTTATGACGCTTGTTCTGGAAAGGGAGTAACTGAGAGATGGAAAAGGAAGGCATTTTAATCGAAATTCATTCACTTTCATTTCTTATGAACAGATAGAAGTTCTTGGTTTCCTTCAGGCCCATGTAGAAAGAAGCACATATGATTATAAAATAAATTACTTTCACTTCTCTAGGGTTAATACCATTACATCTCTAAATTTCATTGTTTTAGAAACAATTCTAGAGGACTAAAATCTCCCAGTGATAAAGGATGGATGTAAAAATTAGAAATATAAAAAAAATGCTTTTTGATAGGGGACAGAACTTGCTTCTTCCTACAAAGATACCACTCTCTGGGGTAGGGCCCACCCTGCTGACCTCATCCTAACATCATTACACCTGCAAAGTGAGCTTTCTCTGTCATAATGGGACAGCTGTGAGAGTGAGTCTGCCTTCTACACATTGGTCATGATTAATGGGTTCCAGTGGACATACTATGGCAAAATCTTATCACAGAAACGCTTAATTTGAGTTATTATAGATTATAAATGTGACTGATTTGAGACACAATTCTGCATTCGTTCCACTTCTCTGCAAATTATTGCTTACAGATAGTTTTATTCTAATGACTTGTAGATGTCGCAAATTCACAAGAAAAAAAAATCTCAGTTGGATAGTGGGATGACAGGTAAGCCAAAGTTAGGAGGCCTTGCTATAAAGAGAGGAGGCTGGGAAGGGGCTCAGTTTGGGACATCTGACGATTTCTGTTATTGAAGGATTGAGCTGATGCTCCAAGGCTGTGATCTCTCGAGTCCATCTGAGGTGTTGACACCAGTAAATGCTAGTCATAGGGCTCATCAGGCTACCTTCATGAGGAAGAAAACTCTTCTGATTGGTTCCAAAGCCAAAGGAGTGCACTGTCACATTTAAAGACACAGACTAAGAAACGATAGCAATGCTTGTGGTAGTCATAGTGTAGAACAGACACAGAATGGACTTGGGGGAGAGTTTGGGCAAGTAGGAGGTGGCACCCTAATTTTTCTGTAAAGAGATGGAGAGAATGTAGGATGGAAATTTACAGAAACCTCTCATCTTCATTTCACGTGCAGTCCTTCTCTCAAAATCATTTAGTAGCAAGGGCAGAAGCTACCTGAACCATCACAGGGGAAAAGGAGAATTCATTACAAAAACACAGACAACGGTATAAAACCCACATGTAGGAACCATCTCCCTAGTCATAGGAAATATGGGCCTACTAGGCATCTCCACTCAGGCTTTTTCCTCCAGGCCACCCTGGCTAGTTCCACCGTCATGAACCTTGGATGCACTCCTGAGGCCGCTGTTGCAACCAAGTACTCCAAACTGAGTGGCTTAAACAGCAGGTGGCCCAGAAGTTTAGAAATCAAAATGTCTGTAGGGCCCTTCTCCCCTGACACCACCTGGAATCTTCCTTGGAAGGATCCTCCCTTGCCAGAATTCATGTTGTCTAGTGTTTCCACTCCAACGGACACGTGCCTGACTCCTCCCCATGTTGTGTGTCTTCTTCACAGGGCATTCTCCCAGGTGTCTGTCCACACTTACTTCTTTTTGTGAAGATATCACTCTCTGGGTTAGGGTCTATCCTGATAATCTCATCATAACATGATTACCTCTGCAAAGACCCTGCTTCCAAATCAGGTCACATTCACAAGTGTTGGGGTTCAACTCAAGTAACACTGAAGGCAATTTTCTGTCTTTACAGGTTACTACCTGACCTGCTCTCCCACCTTCTTCTAGACTCTGTGAATGTATTTTTCATGTGTTTGGCAAGGTCATGGAACCTTGAGAGGTGGAGCCTTGCTGGAGGATAGCAGTCAAAAGGGGCGGGCTTTGAGGTGGATTAGTCCACGCTACCTCCAGGAGAAGTCTGCCTTTGCAGCAAGCAGACTTGCAGCTCTCAGCCTCCAAGATGTGTGCAATGACGTAGCCTCCTCCAGCTTTGGCCAGGCAGCCATTCCGCCTCTGCCATGAGAAACTGCTTCTCCCCTCTGGAACCATAAGATGAATACATCTCCCTTTCTCTCTTAAGTTGATTGACTTTGAGTGCTCTCTCACAGCAATAGTTAAGAGTAACTGTTACAATGCCCTTAATGGAACCTACTCCAATCACCCAGCTTTCATTCACTCTTCTACACCTATGTTCAGTCCTTCCTAAACTGTTCTTCCTCATAGGGTGGATTGTCTTCTAACTCACTAGACAACTTCCATGTTTTGTTTTTTTTTTTCATTTTTACTTGTGTGTGTGTGTGTGTGCCTGTGTGTATGTGTGTGTACAGGAAGTGTGCGTGTTTTCGCACATGGGTGAGAACATGCATGTGTAAAATGCATATGCATGTGAGTGCGAGTGAGTGTGGAAGCCTGCAGGTGATATTGAGAATTACCCACTATCATTCTTCCATCTTATTATTTTGAGCCTGGGTCTCTAGTTAAACCCCGAGTGTACCATTAGGGTAATTCTGACTAACCAGTTTACTCTGCCAAGTTCAACATTCTGCCTTTGGGGGCTGGGATTACAGGTGGGCAACTACACCTATCTGGCATTTTACATGGGATCTGGTCAAATTCTGGTTCTTTTGTTTGTACATCAAGCTTCTAGCTGTTGAGCCATGTCACTAGCCCAGCTTTCATGCTTTTTTTTTTATACCTGTAGTAATTCTGTATCCCAACTCTGACCTTGGGAAGTAGAGCAGATCTTCTTTGTCTGACATTTCCATCTCTTATAGGCAGATTCTAGAGCATAGGCACTCATTATTACAGATCATTAATTCATTGCTTGGTTTTAAATTTTTTTTCAAAGAAAAATGCAAGTCTGTATTTTTGATAGATCTCTGTTTTCTAGTGGTACTGCCTATTTTTTAAAATAAATGGGAATGACAATAGCTGCATCAAAGGAAGGCTTTGGAGATGTGCGTCATGAGAGCCTATTGGAGATATCACAGGAAACAGATGGCAGGGCAGCCGAGGTTTTTGGGAAAATTGCACAAACACTTCTAATCCCACTTTAGAGGCAATCGTAAATATTGGGTGCATACATTTATTATTTTTTCTTTCACATGATTTTGTATATATGACAATTTTTCTTTCTGTCAAAATGGTATTAAACTGTATATAGTATTTTGTATTATACTTATTGTGTACAGAATTATATTATTAAAATTTACCATGCCAATAACTATTCTTGTATGGATTAAACTAAGCATATGTAATATATGATTAAAACTTATGTCAACCTTTCCTTGAGCCACTTTTCCATACATTTACTCTTTGTTCTGGATGCTTTAAGAAATGGCAACACACACAGTTACTTTCTCAATTCCTTACTTAGGACAAAATATATAATTGTCTTGGGCTGTGGTTTCAATTAACATAGCAAACATAGTACACACTTTCTTCCTGGCATGCACATTAGAGAAGCAGTTTTTGCTTTCTAGCCCAGTTCTTATTTCTTCTTTCTCTTTTTCTCACTAAAAACATCTATGGTATTCACAATATGTTGGCAAGTTTTTTTTTTTTTTTTTTTTTTTTTTTTTTAAAGCAAGCCGCTCCACAGAAAATACATTAGGATTCTGTTTTAGTAAACGAAGAAACAACATGCCTGTTTTTATAGGAAAAGGTAAAATCTAGAATCAAATGCATCAAACACGTATGCTTATTTACATACACACAAGTGTTGCACTTGGTAGTACAAAGATTAAGGGACAAGCAGAAAAGCCTTTCTTATAAGATTTCCATACTGCAGGGACAATAGCTGGTGTGAAGAACGCTGAAGGAAACGTCTGCTGCTTTTCTGTTACCACTGTGGAAACTAATCATTAACATGAATATAGACATCGGCTATGCTTTTAAAGTGAGCAGAGAAAGCCTGCAGGAAAACATAAATTCAGGACTCACCATGGCCTTGATGTGGGGTTGCAGGTATGTCTTTATTTTTATTCTCTGCTACATTGAGACATGCACCCGAACACATACTGCCAACCGAGGACAGGCATGTCTGTGCTCTGAAGGTCGGGGGAGGCTTCTGGGTCTGAGGAGAGACCTCTGCGCCTGTATGAGGTGAGGCTCTGACTTCATGGATTGTCTTACCTTGGACTGTTGGCCCTCGGGTGTTGTTCCCAAGATAAGCAGCCATCTTTAAAAGTGCAAAGTCAGCTGGAAGCCTTTGGAGATCAGGCAGTTGTGCCAACCTCAGGACCTATTAGTATCTTCCTGTCTCCAAGAGCGTTTCACAGAATTCCCCTACACAGTTGTTTACAAGGAGGTCAGGTCGATGGCTTGACACCATGTTTAAAGTAGCAGGAGCTCAACTCTGCAACTGTCTGTTGTTTGATTTTTCTTATTCCACAGGGGCAGTAAAGGAGGCGAGCTTTGTGGCAGCTGGGTCTCCAGGCTAGTGCTTGAGCAACATGTACTCTGGGCTTGACGTGGAGGTAATCGAGACAAAACTTCTGCTGGTAGTTCTCACCAGCTCATGTGTCTCATGTGTCCCTAGTGACTGAAGGGGGTTAGGGAGGGTGTTGTCTTGTTCTATTCACAGTCCAATTCAGAGTTCATGCCTTGGGTCTTGGAATCAAAATTGATTTACTAGTGGTAGTGTTGCAGTACTGTCCCATGTTAGTGGGATCCCTTTGTGGTCGCCAAATGTTGCAGGGACAGTCTTTCCTCTGTTTGTCAAAATATCCCTTCTGGGTTACCAAATGTTACAGGGTCCAAACGTTGCAGGAACGACTGTCCCATGTTGCAGGGTTCTTGTGTTTGGAGTCAAAGATTGAAACCAGAACACTTGTAGAGGATTAAGGTAGAGTTTATTAGAAGTGAGAAAGGTTGGAACTCATGGACGCCGGGTGTGGAGTGCCATGAGGGATTAGGGCGCCCTGGAGAACTCATGGACTCCATGAGAAGCAAGGAATTGAAAACGAACTCATGGTACTGGAATGCCATGGGGGGCTAGGGCGCTGAAGATGGCTGCCAGGATCAGGCATATTTACACACTTAGATAAAGGAGGGGAAAATGGCTTTTCCTCATTGGTTAGGCAAGCCTGCAAAAAATGGCTTTTCCTCATTGTTTAGCTCACATTGGGGCCCAACCCAGTTGATTTTGGGCCCAGATGAGGTTAGAGATCAAGTTGTTTCCTTGATGTGCAGAGCTCATCTCCCATAGTCCTTTCATAGGGAAGTTGGTCATCTTATCTCTGGGAGGATTGGAGTCAGTTCCTCAGCAGTGGGGGATAGCTTTTGGGAATTTCAAAGACATTTAAAGACCTTTAGAGATCGCCTCAGCATAGCTGCTCTAATCCTGCCTTAGTAGGGTGGAGTCCATGCCTGATATAGGATATAGCCCACACTGTTCTCAAATTCACTGTTCTCAAATGCTTTTAGCTTCTGAGTTTTGTAATGACAAGTATGCACCACAATGCCTGGTTTGGGAATTCGAATCTTCTTTTTTTCATGCATGTGTGCATGGGATGCATGTGCCCGTGGAGGTAGAAGGTGATATCAGGACTCCTTGATTGCCCTTCCTCCTTATTGTTGGAATCCTGGGTCTCCAATTAAAACTAGAGCAGTCTATTAGAGCTAATCTGGCTAGCCATCTTGCTCTGAGGATTTCCAAGCTCTGCCTCCAGGGCTAGAATAATAGGCGCTTCCTTATCTACCTGGCTTTTTTTTTTTTTTTTCCCTTGGGTGTTGTGTATTTGCACCAGAGGGCACTTGAGTGTGTGTACCTGTGGAGTCCCAAGAGTGAGTTCAGGAATTATCCTGGATCGCTCTATTTCCTTATTGCTATACTCTAGAGTTCCCCAGGTGCTACCTTTTAGTGGTGGAAGTGCAGCTGCAACTGCCTTTTCCACCATCAATTTTACATGGGATCTGGAGATTTGAACTCATGTCTTTTGCTTGCTAGGTAAAAGCTTTAACCCCTGAGCCATCTCTTCAGTCTCTGTCCAGCATTTTTTATGTGTGATCTGGGGTTATGTGTTCAGGTCACTTTGCTTGTGAGGCAAAAGCTTTAACCACTGCACAATCTCCCCAGCCTAGGAATTTGAATCGTAATCAGTACTCCTGTGCTGTTTTCCAACACCAGTTCTCTGGAAACAATTTGCTTCTAACTTAGCTACAAATTCAGTTTCAGTGGCCCACTCTTCTAGGGTTTGATTAGAATGACAAGGAAGTCAGGAAAGCCCTATACTCAGAATTACTGCTTCATGTAAAGAGAGCAATGAGAATAATCATAAGGAAGAGACATATAGGTATAGGGTAAGGAAAAGTTGGGGATGTAGTTCCACGCCTTCTCTGGGCTTTCTGTATCTGGGGCATCAATGAGTTCACCAGGACCAAAGCCTCCTGACCTTCATTCAAAAGTTTTTATTGAGTTTTCATTATATAGGCACGATTAACTGGATGGCTGAGTTTTCTCCAGCCCTTCCTCTTCTGGAAGATGGGTGTTGGCTGAATGTTCCAATTTTCCTGTGACATGATTGATCTTTATATTGTGGTCAACCCATCCCTTAAAAAAAAGTATCCATTTTCTCAGTTCATTTGTACTGCTATAAAAAATGCTATAGACTTGATGATTTATGAGAAATAGTTATTTCAAGCACTTCTGGTGGAGGCTGGGAAGTCCGAGATGAAGATGGCTGCCTCTGTGACACTGTTCTTGGCTTCCAAGATGGTGCCCTGCTCCGTGTCTTCTGGAGGCGACCAGCCCCTTGTCCTTGCGCTGAAGGGCAAAAAAGCCTGGTTAGTTCCCTGGGGCCCTTTTATGTGGGTACACATTCATGAGGCTCTACCCTCTATCATCACTTCTTAATATGATCCTATTGGATCTTACTTTCCAACATAATAGTTTTTTTTGGGGGGGGCATATCCATTCAAGTCATAACAGTTACCAAGAGCTATCTTCTTAGCATGCTTTGTAAGGTACTTTTTATTTAAATGTGTCAGTGTGTAGGTGTATTTGTTTGTGTTGGAGGCTAACATCTTCCATCATTCTCCACCTCGTTTTTTGAGATCAGGTGTTTCATTGAACCCGGCGCTTACCAACTGTCTGGCTGAGCTCTGGGATCCTCTTGTCTCTGTCCCATCAGGGCTACCATTATAGATGCTCACGATCCCAACTCAGGTCCTCATGCTTGTGTAGCAGGCACTTAACCAACTAAACTACCTCTCCACTAAAGTGTTCTTTATGCCTAACTAAAGATACTCTTATTACTTTTTAGCTTCAGCTGCTGTGCCAGAAACTTGAGACAAAGATGAAATATACTTGTGTTACATTACAACCTTCCAGCTGATTCTGATACTTGTGGCCATACATCAAGAACTAGGGTGCAGGAGGATGTTGATAAGCTTCCTAATTCTAGGCATCAGCACCATGGTGGTGAGCAAACCATTCTGGTTTTGCTATAGATTGCTCCCTGCTCTCTAATGTCCTTCCCTCCAGGAAGATCCTTCCAGAGACAGCTGTAGCCCACCTCTCAGCTCCCACTGATTGTACTCTTCCCGTTGTTCAGTAGCATGGTGCTCATTTATAGAATTCTCTTTGGCCCTTCCCATAATGCTTGCGATGCTTCATAATTCTTGCGTGCATCTGCCTGGATCATTTCTCCAGATGCCTACAGACCCTGCTGTACATTTCTTTAATGGACCTTGATGTAAAATTTAACATCCTTAGAGCATATACTGAAAAGAAGCTTTCCATAAATATTTAATGGGTAAAAGTGAAGGCATGGATGCTGGGCCGAATACAGAAGGAGGAGGCAAATGGTTTGTTTGCATGCAGTTTGGGCTTGAATTCTCACCAACTATCTGAGCAAATCCAACGCAAACTGGATTTCCAAGCATGAGCCAGATAGGTTGGAATAAATGCCCACATCGAAAACTGCTACTGTGGAATGGCCACAATTCACTATGGTAGACAGTCTTGGAGACAATTGGCAGTGTGATACAGTAAGGTAAAGGGGTAAGAGGTGAGAGGATCCAGGGTCTCAGCTGTCTACTTGAGAGACCTTAGGGTAAGCTGCTTGTTAATGTTTTTGCTCTCTGGTTATCTGTCTATTCAGCCATCTTTCCTTGAGGACATACCAAATCTGTTATCTCTTGTAATTGGAATGGCACCTCTCTCTATTACAGCATCACAATCTTCCCAATTTATAATTTTCCAACCACTCTTCTGTCTTTTCCTCTGCAGTTACCCCTGCCAGGAGTTCTTCCCAGAGTTCCTGACCTCTGAAATAGTTATTGTTATTTGTCCTGCATGACTTTTGTGACCCCAAAACTATGGATGTGGGAATCTCATCAAAATGACATTTAAGATTTGGAAGGGCTGTGAGAGATGGACTAGTCACCTGCATTTCAAATGAATGAAGCTCCCATGTTGTAGAATGGCAGGCAAGCTTCCAGAGTTCCTCCTTCCATCACTTAAGGCCTCTCTTGCCCTGGACTGCAGCATTCCTGGGAGTGCTGTCAGATTCAGAATGCTCGCAGGGAATGGTGACTCCGAATCATCCACTGAGATGCTAAAAACTAAGGCAGGGGTTGGGGAGATGATACAGCAGGTGAAAGTGCCTGTGCACAAACCTAGTGATCTGAGTTGGATCCCCGGAGACGACATGGTGGAAGGAGAGAACTGACTTCAAAAATTGTCCTGTGATTTCCACATGCTCTAAAATAAAAAGGTAAATATATATATTTGTTGATGAAGGCAGGTAGTTGGGAGATAGTTCAGTAAGTACGATGTTTGCTGCACAAGGATGAGGACCTGAGTTCAGATCTCTGGCACCTACATAAAAGCTGGGAACAGCAATGCAAAAACATGGGTGTAGTGAGAAGTGCCTGTAATCCCAAGGCTGGGAGCCAGGAAGATCCCCAGGGCTTGCTGGCCAGTCAGACTAGCCAAATGGGTGAGTTCCTGGCTGAGTGAGAGACCATCTCAAAAAGCAAGGTAGAGAGGGGTTGACCTTTGGCTTACACACACACACCACACATTAACACAGGCACGTACACACATATACATTAACACATGCATGAACATGTACCCCCCACACACACAGAGGAAGCGGAGTCAGACATGGTCTTGCCTTGTATCTGTCTGAATCTGACACTCTAAATTAATTCCTGAGTTTCCCATTTCTACATAAGACTAACCCATGCAACAAAACAAAACAAAAAACCCACGGTAACAAGACAAACAAACAAAAAGCAAACCTGTGTGCACTGGGACAGGCAGGGAGAAGAAAGGATCCATCCATTTGTCAGAAGAAACCCTTGTACCTTCCTCCTATCTGGATATAAGTTACTCAACCGCCTGAACAAACTCAGGCTTCCTCTGAGCGTCTTGCTGCAGCCAGGGTTAGAAGAGCAGAGCTGAAAGACTGTTGGTGCTGAACTACCCCTAGCTGAACATAATCCAGGCAATGTTTAACCACCCCCTTTTAAGGCATGAGCATTTGTTGCTATGTTGGAAAAAACAAATGCTGCGGGAAGCAAAGTCCCATGGGGATGGTTTGTAGAGTGGGCTCCACTTCCCCCCTCCACTCTTCCCTCTACCCCCCGCCTCCCAAATAGCCGGCCAACAGCAACACAAAGTCTACAGCTGGAATGCATTCTGGACCTCTCTGAATATCGACCCGTGATTACACTTCCTTTCTATAGCATTCCCATACGCATAACATACATTTAAGATCAAGACCCCATTCCCTCACATAAGGCCTGTTTCGGGAATCATACTCTTCATCCAATTCAAATTTAGCAGTTTGAGGAAAACAACTGATGGCTGTAATGTGAATCCAGAAGGGAAGGCTTCAAGGCCGGAGTACACATGAGAGGCCCGTATAAACGGCAAGATGCGTTCTGTGGTACGGGGCTTTCTCGGAGGCCTCTGATAATGCGGATGTTTGCTTCTGTTTCACTCTGGAAGCAATCATGTGGCTTTCCTGCTTTATCATTGTGAAGATCAGATGTGTTTTTCAGATTAAGTTTGATATAAGCTGACATGGAGAATGATTTTGCTTTCCCAGGGCCACCCAGGTCCCATGTAAAAGGGGGCATCTAAATAGGATATGGAGAGAGATACCATCAGGTGGGGAGGATACACAGAGGTCCCTTGTGGGGTAAGACCTTTCTCTCTCTCTCTCTCTCTCTCTCCTCTCTGCACAAGTGCTGGAGAAATGTGAACTGTACATTAGCTGTAGGGCTTTTCTTCAACTCTCAGGCCTGGATAAACACAGTTCTGCAGTTCTTGGATCACTGCCCATCTGGAGTGGGAAAGCATCCTGCTGCATTGGCAAGACATCAACCAGAGGCCACGGGAGAACAAGCAAGAAGAATGGTTGCTTATCCACGCAGGAGAGAAGAGGCGCGCAGGATCAGAAGTGGCTCCACGTAGCTGGGAAAACTCCAGGCAGGCAGGGTAAGAAGCTTCTCTGCTATCTTGCCACGGTAGACGGGCCAAATGTCACCACTTCAGAAGACAACCCAAAGCCTTAACTAAGAGCAATGAAGAAGTTAGCGATTTGGAGCCTCATAGCGATTTGGAGCCCAAAGGGGGTGGAAATTTGAAAGAATAAAAATTGTCTCATGACTTGACCTTGAGGAGTTCCCCACCACCCACAGAGCACTTTCGAATGTTTAGTGAGGCAAGGGGTCACCGAATTCCCAAGAGGGCAGGAGAGGTGAGGGGTTGTTTGAAACAATAAGGGATTCAGGGCTGGGACAACATAGGTAAATCTTCTCATAAGACAAGACTAAGTCTGTTTCAAAATACCCTAGCAGCACTACCACCATCTTTCCAGTGGTTCCTGTGTGTGGTTCCTGATAAGAACAGAAGTACCTGTCCCTTCTCTGTCACCCTGGCTGGAACCATTGAAGCAGGCAGGACACACTGTCCCCCTAGGATTTCCGCATCTGGAAGTCATCATGGTGCCTTGGACGGTCATCAATATACTGACGGTGTCATGTGAATGCTTATTTTGCACCAGGCTCTGTCCTGCATGTGAGGATTCATCTCCTTTCTCCCCAGGTAGCCTGCTAGATTCGGCATTTTTAACTGGGTATCTTCACTCTGGGTACAGCATGATACCCAGACTGGGGCAAATGTTAGGTTCTGCCTCTGCTCTGTAACAATTTGAAACATTTTTTCTTAGGATTCTGGCTAAGGTTCCTGATGTTCTAAGGGAAACATTCTATGTGGGAGGAAGAACTCAGCAGTACTCAAAAGGTTTTTGAAACCAAGAAGATTCAGACTTACTTCCTTTTCAAGATAAAGAAAGCAGAGACAGAGAGACAGAGAGAGAGAGAGAGAGAGAGAGAGAGAGAGAGAGAGAGAGAGAGAGAGAGAGAGAGAGAGAGAGAACAGCTGGGGAGGATATTCCCTGGTCAGTCAAGTAGTCTGGAAAAAGATTCTGAGCAGCTGAACAGTCTGGAAGAGTCTCTAACCTGCCCAGTTGTCTGCAAGTCATGCAGAGCGCACCAGGGTTGCAGCTTTCTTAAGTCTCATCCAGCCTGGAGTGGGCTTTCTGTAGATGGAGCTATCTCACTCCTACTCTTTTAAAAAAACGATCTCTCTATCATCTATCTATCTATCTATCTATCTATCTATCTATCTATCTATCTAGATATCTAGATATCTATCGTGTATATGTGTGTCCTGTGGAGGCCTGAGGGTGACATCTATCTCCTTCGTGTTTTGCTTTGGGATTTCCCAGGCTCTGTCCACCAGGGCCAGAAGTTCAGGCTGCCACTGCTTCTGCCTGGCAGTTTTTTTTTTTTTTTACATGGGACCTGGGGTCCAAACTCAGGACCTTCTGCTTGTGAGGAAGAGTCTGAACCCCTGAGCCATCTCTCCAGCCTGTATTCCTACTCTTATAAGTAACCCCAATAAACTCATTGGCTTACTAACGCAGACTTTGGTTTAAATATTTCTTTGGTCTGCTGTCGGATCCCTATCTAGGGTGATGTCTGGGTGGACTTTCTCCAGGAAAGTGTCCCACCACAGCTTGAGAAGTTGGCATTGCTACTCAGCCTTGGTGACTACACCAGACCTCAGGAGGTGAGGCTGTCTGCTCGAGTGACACAGCCAGTATCTGGCAGGGTTGCGACTGGACTCACACCTGACTGGATCGAGGTTTCATCCGACCCTTGAGACTCAGACTTTCCTACACCCAGTGACATGCATAGAACAAAGGGTGAGAGTCTTAGTTTCCCCATGCTGAGTATTTCTGTTCTGTAGCTGCTCAGAGGTGGGCTACATACATGCAGGATGGCCCCAAAGCTATATTTCTCTATCCCTCACCCTGTCTTCCACCTTGTTCTATCCAATGCGAGGTATTGACCTGCTGCAGCTTTTGGACCAGGGGTTCAGGCCCAGGAAAGTTGTTAAATGGCAGACGGTCTTTCCACTAGATGTGAGTTGGCTGATCCCCTAATCTCCATCCTTGGAAGTGGAAGGCTGTTGGACAGCTTTTGGGGGTGGTCATAGAACATTCTCAAGGCCAGCAAGCAGGGAGCTTGAGAGCTGGGCTGGTGCAGTGACTGCGCCCAACAGGTAGCCTCACCTGCAGAGAGGCAGGGAGAGAAGCGCAGAGGTCTAGGAGATCGGAAGGCCGTGACCACTCTTCCCTTTTCTCTAACACCTGGAGGAGCAGCCTGCTCTGAAGAACTCCAGTAACGTAAGCGGAGAAAGCAGTGCTCACACAGCAAGTGGCCAGTGGGCCCAGCACGTACATGCTCAGCTTGATCTGTGCCTTCCTTTGGTTGTCATTTTATGTTTTAGATAGCATATATTGCAGTTAATCTGCATGTTGACAATAAATGCACAGCCAAATGGCTTATGAGGGGGAACAAGAAGTTTTATTCTTTCTTACAATAGTGTGGTTACAGTTCTTAATCCAGCTTGGCTGGAGAGCTCATACCAATATCAGAAGCCAAGAGAACTGGCCACACCATATTCACAGGACTGCTGAAAGAGGGACAATCCTCACTTCTGGACCAGAATGACTGGCCAAATATGCAGAAGAATGCCAACTTCCCCAACCGGCTCCCTCCATCTTATTCATCTTCCCAAGGACTCATTTTACACACCATGGGCTGGGCCTTCCCCATCAGCCAGACATCTCCTGCAGGCTTGCTCAGGACCTAACTCAACCACTAATTCTTTACAGATGTGCCCAGAACTTGAACCTTTAACCGTTAAGTTGGCGCTGTATCTAACTATGACAGCATACCAGCTAACATGTTCCATTATTACCCTTCATATCATACTTTGCCCATATTTGTCCTCACATTTGCATTTTTCTTTTAAGATTTCCAGAAGGACTTTTTTCGGTAGGTCTCTTTGTGTCAATCAGTATTTCAACATTAGGACACTCAAAATTTTCAGTTTTAAAATGAAGAGTCTATTTTCTGACTAAAGCCCTCCAGAGAAAACTGCTACAGGAACTAGAAAATGCTAAGCAGCCTTCACTGCGACTTCTACAGCAACCTGCACCAGAAATGCAAAATACTTCCCATGCTGTTTGGCAGAAACATACTGTAGGCATTTAGTTAAAGCAACCCCTCAAGCTAAGTGAAGCTCTCCAGTTCTGTTCAATGTAGAGACAAGGATACCTCATTGGGTACCAAGGTATCTCGCCAGAGGGAAGGAATCATTTGGGGGAAAGAATTGGACCTAACCCAACTCCTTTGGAATGTTCCAGAAGGGTGTGAGGACCAAGTTGCTTACACAGGACTGGGCAGGTCAGAGACTGGAGTTTCGATAAGGCAGGTGTTAGTGGCATGTTTGCCTGCAGCCTGCTGGGATAGTGGAACCCTTTTGTTGAAACCCATGGGGTCTGATCTGAGTGACTCTTCGCCTTACTGCTACTTGCACGAGGCACCCAACAGTGTGTGCTGTCTCCTGGCAGGATTGGTTTTCACAGTGCTGACTCATCATGAAATATTCGTTCTGATTGGCTCTGACCTGGATTCCTGGAGTAGCTTGCCCTTCTCTGATGAAAGTCTTCTGTTGCTGTTTGGCGCTGGGGAGTAAACCCAGCGGCTTGCACACACTGGGTAAATGCTCCACCGCTGCGCTCCGTCCTCAGACATCCCTCCGCCCCTCCAGCTATGCGGGCTCATGTGCTCATCACAGGTCTTTCTGAAATGATACCTGCTGTAACTCTCTCTCTTTCCACCATGAGCTGCTCTGCCCTGTTCCCTCCCTGGCCTTTATTATACCCACGAAGTTACTCATTTGTTCGGTGTCTGTCCCCAGAGAGGCAAGGCTTTCTGTGGTACTCATGCTCTGTCCCAAACAGTGCCTGGTCGTTGCACACAGCGGGCTCATTCAACAAATTTTGCTGAATGAACGAACAGCGAACACAAAGCACACTCCTCCCAATATGCCCCCCCCAGGCTACTTATCAGCCACCAGGCATAGCTTCCTTCATCAAAGTGTTGTTTTCAGGTGGTGCTGAGCTGACCTACAAGCCAGTAACTGTAATGTCCAACGTTCCCCACCACCTCATGGTGTTAAATCGAAGATGAATGTGCAAAAGGGATGCAGACAGCCAAGGAACAAATCAAGAGACAAAGAAGCTTAATATGTATATGAATTAATGCATCCAAAATGCACAGAGGTAGTCATTTAGCACTAACATTGATACCCCAACTTTTGCGGCTGTACACCCGGAATCTTTCTTCCTGACACAGTGAAGCCCTGGCCAGGTAGATGAGTGACTATTTCCAGGGCAAGGCCTGTGGGAGGGACACAGCCCCTCTTCAGTATTGCATTCGGTTGGCCATTAGGTTGTCTCTTACTCAAAAGTGGTAGAAGCACGACTTTCTGGTGCAGGTGTCTGCACCCCCACACTGTCCCATTTCTGGGTGTTGCAGGGAACAAGCACTTTGCTTGAGATCTTTCTCTCTGCATTCTCCCAGTTTCCTTCAGTGAAGTGTTGCTGCTTCGCGTTATGCAGTGAGCAGTGTCTTTAGTGGTAGCTCCAGCTAGTGCTTACTGTTGGCTTTTGGGAATCCACTGAGAAACTCTGAGTGGCTTTGGGTCCAGCTTTGGGTCCCAGACCAGCACTTCTTTGTTGTCAGACTCATCTCTCCTCACTCTGTGTGGGCTCTCGGTTTCCTTTCTCCTTGTATCTCTGACTGGCCCTTCTTTTTGGATCTTACTTTGTGTGCCAACTTCATCCTAATTTCTTCTCCACTTAGGACTCCAGGTTTAGGGGTTTGGTGGTGGTGTCTATGGATGTCTGTGACAGATGCTCAGTTTTTTTCAGCCTCTTCCCTCATACTCTTTGTTGAGATGTGTCTGGGGGTAAATGCTTTGGCTCTCCATGATTTCATCTCAGAGGACATTTGGCACTGTCTGCAGATGGCATGAACTATTGCTTCTGCAGCAGGGTGCAACCTAGCCCTAGTAGATAGGAACTCGGAGTCCTGCAGTGAGCAGAGCAGTTATTTGGCCCATACAAGATGTGAAAGGGACAGGTGTCAACTTGCTCAATTGAAAGCCTGAAGGAGATCGTCTAATTGATGCCGAGGACTCAGTCCATGTTGGATGGAACTATTCTCTGGCGGGTGAGTAAGATGGAGGAAGCTGTATTAATAAAGTTTGGTATTCTTCAACCCCAGACTGGGACTGCTGGGATGGTCAGCTCTTGAACTGTGCTGGTAAGACCAGTGAACTCCATGATCATGAACCCACTGTCATGAGTTGGCATTCTTTGGCACACGTGGACAGAGAAGCTGTCAGGCAAGTGAAGTTTGCCTCTTTTTCAGCAGTCCTGTGGGTGTGGCGTGGCCATATCCCTTACCCCTGGTCCTGCTAAACTAGACTAGGAAATGTAACTGGACAATTGGAAGCCGGAATAAGATTCTTTATTCCCCATAAGCTGTTTTGTTGAGAATTTGTCAGCACAATGGAGAGCAACTGCGACACAAGCCTGAGGCAAGACGTTTGGCCTAGCAGGAAAAGTATGAGGCTTCCTGCCTGGGCTCCCTTGCAGCACCCGGCTTGCCCCTGGCTTCTCCATATCGGCTTTTCATGAGGCCTCTGAATTTTGATTTTGACCCTCAGCTGAACTATCAAATCCCAGTGAAGAGCAGAGGTATCTAGATCTTTATTGGCAGTTTTCTACAGTCTGTGAACCCTGGCTTTACCTAGCACCAAGATCCCTGGACGGTGTCTGACTGTTTGCTGACTGTTTCTGCTCCATCCACCCTCTCTTGCTCTGGAAAGTGTTTCTTTTACTTCTAGTCCCGTCTGATATATACAATTTTTTTTTGAGTTGCAATCTTGCCCTCCCACAGTGACACTTTTGTCTCTATGCAGTGTCCATGGGAATGATCCTAGGGAAGAAAAGTAGCCCATTCAATTTTCCAAGAATTCTTCTGGTGCACGACACAGGTGGCATTACTCTTCCATGTTTCCTCGTGTGGCAGACCACCATATGCTTCCTGCAAGGCTTTGCTTTTCTTTCTCTAAAGGATAAAGACACGGATGGCATGGTAGCTTTTTCCACAGATGCTTGTGAACAAATTGTCTGAAATTCTGGAGACTTGTTCTCCACCTCTTGAGAGGGGGAGGTGACCTCCGCGGGAGTCCCCCCATCTTGCCTGGACTTGGAATGGCACCATGCAGGTGAGCACCTGCTCACTGTTTGCCTGGTTTATCTTGTGTTCTGTGGGGAAAGCTGCAGCTGTTAAACTCTGAATAAAAACCAATCTTAACAGCAGTCACCTCACGACCGGGACTGAGACTTTACCATGTGCTCTGTCTATTTCATAATGTTTTACTTTTGCTAAGTGATCAGCCTATCCTGAGAAACTAACTGGGCTAATCTTACTGTGGCCTCCTGAAATCTTAGTAAAGGAGGGCATATGTCTTATACTTAGCTTCAAAGTACTGTTTTGTAGCATTTTAATTTCTGATCCTAGTAATTATAATCTGAAGACTTTTTTTTCATTGCACAAGTGGCAAAATACGATGAGATGATCTCAGGTGTCAGAGAAAAATAATGAAGTTTTCTTTCCATGAATCATTGGGAGTGTGTGTGAAAAAAACCCTTAGGAACCCTTATGTTCCTTTAACGGTTTTATAATTTAAAACTTGTGACTACATCACTTTATCTTTATGAAGATGATTTCTTTAACAAAGCATTATAGTGCCTGTTTTATTATAAATCATAATTTTATGAACATTAGAAATGCAAACTTGTACATTTCTATTCATGTTTATATGTCAACATGCTTGAGTGCTACCAGATGTTTTGTGAGCAATAAGACACAATTTATATATGTTATCTGAAATGTCTTTGGCTGGAAGTATTGGTAATATTCAATTTATTTCAATTGAGTGTATTTAAATTATAGTTGAATATGAATACTGATACTCAGGAAGAAGGGCTCTATCAACATTGGTATTGTAGTAAGCTCCATTTCAGAAGGGGAAGTAGCTATTGATTTCAATCAGGTTTATATGCCCAACATGGTTTTACACACACTGGTTAGTCTAATTGGGATTTTAACAGAGCTAAAATTAGTCTCTGTGCTATTAAAGGTATATGATAGCTCACAATCTTGCATTAGTTCACAAAGTTTGTCCCTGGAATAAATTCAGACACAATAAAATAACTGAAATGTTTTATTTGCATTTGAGGTTAGCAAATAAAATCCATAAGACTTTCCTTTTGATACCTAGTAAAGTCAACCAAAAATAGGGACCAATAAAATTTGTTAATTATCTTTTGCTTTTTTGTTTGTGACAGAGGCTTGCAAGTAGTCCTGACTGCCTACTTGATGCATAACCTGATCTAGTTGGAAATCATGTGGTAACTCTTTCTCCTTGACCTCTTGGGTGCTGGAATTATAGGCATATATCTTTTTTTTTTTTAGTACTGTGAAAAATGTCATTGTCATTTTGACAGGTATTGCATTGAATCTATATATTGCTTTGAGTCATATGGACACACAAACATTATTGATTCAGCTCTTTTTTTTCAAAGGTTTTTTTTGTAATTTTTTATTATTATTATTATTTTATTCAATTGTGTGTGTGTGTAGAACCACGGGCAAATTCGGGAACCACCATGGACGCCTCCACCTCCTCCTTGTTTACTCTGCTTGGGGATTCACAGGCTCTGCCCTACCAGGACCAGAAACTCAGGCCGCCCCTGCTTCTGCCTGGCGTCTATACGTGGGGTCTAGGATCTGAACTCAGGACCTTCCGCCTGCAAGGCAGAGGCATAACCCCTGAGCCACCTCTTTGGCCCCTCAGCTCTTTTTTTTTTTTTTTTTTTTTGTCTTGGTGACCTCATAAATTTATTTCACCAGTATTTATAGTTTTTATTGTAGAGGTTTTTCACTTTATGGCTATAGTTATTCCTGGGTACTTAAATTTTTTGCAGCTATTGTCAAAGGAATTTTATTTTCTTGATGTCTATTTCAGATTGTTCACTGCTGTGGAATGGTAGCCCTACTGAAGATTTTTTTAAAAATTATTCTTTCATAATTTCACACTTGTATACAATGTATCTTGATCATATACTCCCTCCCTCTCCTATTCCCACTTAACCTCTTTAACACATTCTTTTTCCCATTTTTTTTTGTGTCCTTTAATTCTGTCTGCATGCACTAGTGTGGGACTATCTACTGGAGCATGGGTAGCCTACCAGTGATCCTACTCGTAAAGGAAAAAAGAATCTGTGTTTCCAGAACCCATCAATCACCATTAACTCCTCAGTTAAAGATGAAGCCTTGTCAGCCCACCCTACACCCATGCTGACTGACTGGATCTCATGCAGGTAGCCACAGCTGCTGTGAGCTCACAAGAGCAAGTCACATCATGTCCAGAAGACAGTATATCAAAGCACTCCTCCCCATCCTCTGGCTCTTATAGTCTTTCTGCACGTAGAGATATTAATTCTAATCTGCTTTATTTTAGCCTTGGAGGAAGGATTGATAAAGAGGTACTTATTCTCAGCACACAGACCAATTATGAATCTCTGCGTTAGCTGCTGCAAACTTCAGAAAGAAGCTTCTCTGGCCAGATCTATGGATAGAAACATCACTTTTTAAAAGGCAATTTGACAGCACGTCCATGTAGCAAAACAACAGTAGTAGGTTCCCTGCATCACATTTGACCTCTCCAGATACGAGTTTTTAACTATGTTTACTGTGGAAGACATAAGTTCCCTCATAAGACTATATTTTAGCCTACCGGGGTCACTGCTGGGTAAGACTACTTGATGTCTTTTCTTGCCCCACTATATAATCTGATGCCATGTTTACTGATTTCTGTATGTTGATTTTGCCTATTTGCCTATTATTTCAAATCGTTTTTTGAGGCCTTTGTTTTTATATTTACATGATCATATCATCTTCAAACAATTTGATTTCCAGTTTTCTGTTTGGGATGTCCCTTATTTCTTTTTTTCTTGCCTAATTGCTTTGGCTAGACCTTTTGGTACAATGTTAATAAAAGTGGTGAGTGAGGACATCCCTGTCATAATTCAAATCTTAGAAATCTTTCAGCTTTCCTCCATTCTGTAATGTTAGCTGATGGCTTATTAATGAACATATACCCTTAATTATATTGAGGTGCATTATTTTCTTGTCTAATTTTTTTATAATTTTATCATGAAAGTATGTAGAATTTTATCAGCAGCCTTATCTTCATGTGTTGATCATATGGTTTTGTGGTGGTGATGTAACAAATCCATTGCTTTGTGAATGGTGAACCATCCTTGCATTCTTGGGGCAAATCTCATTTGCTTTGGTGAATAATCTCTTTTTAAAAGCATGTCTTTGCATTTAGTTTGCTAACATTTCATAGAGAATTTTTACATCTATGTTCATCAAAGATCTTAGTAGGTAACTTTCTTTGTTAGACTTTTACATGCACAGTGCTCGAGTGTGAAGTCCATGTATTCTGGGTGCCATCACCCATTTCTGGAACTCTTCAGCATCCCAGATCAAAATTCTGGGGCTACTGCACATTAATACCCCTTTGTGTTCTTTCTCTCAGCCTCTAGCAACCACCATTCTAATGCACCTCTGAGTTTGACCGTCTATGTCTTTTTCTACAAGTGGAATCATATATTTATCCTTTTGTGACTACTTATTCAGTATGGTGCCCTCAGGGTCCACCCATGTTGTAGCAAGTGTCAGAATTTCTTTCATTTTTTTCAAAGGTGAATAAGTTTTATATTACCTGACTTTTGTTATATTTGCCATTCATCTATCTGTGAACATTGATGTTTTTTTCTACTTTTTGTTTATTATGGATAATGCTGCTGTGGACATAGGTGCATAAATACCCAGTTGAATCTGTTTATGATTCTGGAGTGGAATTATTGGATCATGAGGCTATTCAATATCCATATGTATGAGTTTATATGCCCAGCCAGCATATGCTTCAAGGATTTCAATTTCTCTCCAATCTTATCAGAGCTTATTTTCTGTTTTTGTTTTTGTTTTTTTTTCAACCAGCAGTCATTCTAGTGACATGCAATGATATCTTATTGTGATTGTGGTTTTCATTTCCCTAAGGATTAGCAATGATAATATCTTTTTTGAACATACTGGTTATCAAATATTTTTTGTCATGGCTTAAGATTTAGGGATCTTTGTGTTGAGCTTGAAAAGTGCTATTTTGCTTGAGAGGTCTTACAGATTCCCTGTGGCTGTTTCCAGACAAATTAGTCACCTTTTTTGTTTGAAGCGTCTGTGAGCTATGGAAGCTGAGAACTGAGCCATGTAGCCTGATGATACTGTAGCATTTGCTTTTCTTTTATTCCCTGTAAAATATAGTACATAATTCTACCTCACTGAGTCCCTTCAGGGATTAAGTGAGCCCATGCATTTCAAATGCTTAATGAACACAGAGCCTCCTCCATTACGATGGATGGAGTTGCTGCTCAGCAGACTCTCTGTATATTGAAAACATCATGAATGGAAAACATTTAAACTATACAGGACCTGCTGAACCGATCAACATAGAACACTGTGGAGCACTGAACAGTCAAAATTGAAAATTCAAGGTGCAGTGCCTATCACTTCCATGCTACTGTTGAGTCATTATAAGTTAGGGTCCAAGTGTATATTAGTTGTGTTCACTGTCACTTGCCCTTATTGCATGGACATTAACTGATGCTCCTGCCAAGAGGAGGGCTCCAGAGGTCTTTTTCAGTGCCATGGCAATCTGTGCTTGGAGTGCTGGTGAACCTGTTCATGTCCCTGAATGGCAGTGGAAGAAGATAAGGTTTGGAGGGTGGGTTGGGACCCAAAGACAGGGCCCAGGGGACAATCCCACCTATAGAAAATGGACTTCTGAAGGTGGTGTGGGACCACCAGAAGTTCTGTGTCCAGAGTGACAGGATCAAAGGCAGCTGTGTTTATTGTTCTTCCCAGACAGGCATGACCCACAGGTTACAGTATCAGCACTCCAACCCCAAGACTTTGATCTTGACCATTCCCACTGTTTACCTTTTGGGGAGTACCTTGAATATTTGCAAAGTGCTATGCAATCCATTTCATTAGCTGAGAGATAAGATTAATTGGATTCATGAGGGAAGTCAGATTGTACTCAGGTATTAAAGAAAGCAGTTCTGGTGGCTTGGACTGTGGTTTTCTGAGAATCTCGAAGGTACTGCCTCCCATACCTGGGAGAGTATAGAATACCACACAGAAGTTCCCTTCAGGGGGAACCCCTAGGGCCTGTCTTACCCTAGGTTGTGACCTCATCTGGGCAGGGGAGCAGTACTGCATTAGCACCAAGTGAAGCAGTTTCAAATGCATACTATAATGATATCCATAGAAAGTGTTGGAATGGAAAAAGGAATGTCTGAGAGAGGCCTGGAACCATCTTCTAGTCCACTTATGTTAGTTTAATTGGCCAAGGATGGTTGTATTTATAAGTAATTACCTTTTAAGAAATCTTTAGTGGAACTGCTATGTAATTGCTCATCAATTTCTGTGGCTTTAAGATGACTTTGTAGTTCTCCAGAACTAGACTGGAGAACAAGTGAACATGTGAAGCACTTGTGTCCATTCAGGGGCATGGTCACTTAAAGTAAGACTTTGTTCTGGGAAATGATGAATTGACTATTGGCAGAGGAAAATGCCACTGAGTTCCTGAATGTATGTTGAATTTTATTTTTTAATTAAGTACTATATGTCTGCTATATACATATGTACATGTGTATATGTATATGCACATGAGTGTATGGTGTATGTGTGTATGTAGATGTGCTTGTTCACGTGGAGGTCTGGGGTTGACAACACATGAATTCCTCAATTACCTCTCCTTGTTATTTTTGGAGACACAGTCTCTTACTGTTTCACTTAGACTAGCTGGCCAGTGAGCACACATGATCTAAAGTGAACATGCATGATGTAACTGTCTCTGACCCCCCCACTGCTGAGATTACAGTCGAATGCTGTCACACCCAGATTTTATGGGGGTTCTGGGGATCCACACTCAAATCCTCATGCTTGCACAGCAAGAGCTCTACTCACTGATCCATTTCCCAGCCCCACATTTGAATTTTGTAAGTTGTACTTTTCTTGCCAAGTCTACATTGCCATATGGTATGATTCTATACTTAAGGTGTTAAAAAAATCATTCTAAATTTATGATTTTAAATTAAAGTGCTACTATGACATTAACACACTTCCTAAGTGATCATCATTGCTGTGGAGAGCTCTGAAGTCTTAAGATTCCTAGAATAAATAGTCATAAACATACCAAAGGACTTCACAGTAGTGATTCATGCAAGGATCCTGTCTGTAAATGATACACTTTGGCAGTGAGCCTTATATGCTGGTAGACAACACTCAGGGCTCACTCGGAAGAGCAGAAACCATGATAGGTATTTTATGCAGGAAGGGATTGATAGAAGTAATTAGTCACTTATAAATAAATAATGTTACAAACACCAAGGGAACAAAAGTCAAGGGGTTTGCCCCTGTAGGCTTCCCGCAAGACCTTGAATCTAACACGTGAGCTGGAAGTTGGTAGAAAATTGTCGTTCATGGTCACAGTGAGTCATAGACCAGGTGATAATGAGAAAGGGAAAACCTAGTATTGCTGTGAAACTTCACATCTGTTGAAGCCAGACCTCTAAACCTTGCACAAGCGTTTATCACTGGCAGAATGCGTTTTGTACAAGAGCAATGGAAAAGAAACAGAGTCTGAGACACATGGCCACCAGGGCTGTAGTCCTGGGAAAGAGGGTCAGAAGGATGCCAACAAACAAACAAAAACATGGAATAGTATTCCCATTCATGTAGGAGGAAACTGAGGCATGGGAGTTAAATAACTTGCTCCCACACAGTGTGAGATCAAAAACAGGTGTATCTGGTTGTAGAAATAAATTTCTTTTTTTATTTTTATTTACTTTTCATATGTATGTTTGGGGTATGGGTATGAGTAGTTGCATGTGGGTGGGCATGCAGGTACATTTTTGTGTCTGAGCACGCGGGATCCTGAGAATGATATTGAGAATCACCCTCAATTGCGTTTCCACTGTATTCTCAAGACTGGGTCTCTAAACTCAGAGCACATCATCTGGGTGAGTGTAGCTAGCCAGCTTGCTGTGGGGATTCCCAGTCTCCATCTTCTGGGGCTGGAATTAGAGGCAGATCACCATGCTTACCACACCAGACATTTTACATGGGATCTGGGGATTTAAACCTTGGTCTTTTTGCTTGCATGGCAGACACTTTAACTTCTGAACCCTGTTTCCCACCCCCATAGAATGATAGCTTCTTAGTGCTTAACTATATTGAACTGTCTGTCATAGGATACACAGTCCCCAAATCTAATTTGTTTCCTTGGCTTTGAGTAAATCTTGTCAACTTCTGCTACATTTGAACTTTATCATTTGAAACAAACCTATTTGAAAGAAAAAGCTTTCCTTTGGCCATTTCTCATTTGGTGCTATTTCCAAATTTGCTTCCTTTTTCAATGCAAGATCCGACTAGCTCTTACAGTCTTAGTGAGCTCACTAGATACGAAGGCTTGCTTTGCGAGATATTTAAAGAACAATGTGAAAAACAGTTATGCCATAACTCTCAAATTCAGGCTTTTAGTCAATGGAATCTCTAAAATACTCCTGGGTATTCATGTCTACCTTATTGTTTGAGTTCCTTATGAGTTTTCCAAGATTATAAGCAAAGGAACACAATCAATATTTATTGTTATGACTCCCAAAGTCAATTTATTAAGGAGAAGAATGTAAACTCAACCCAGCTTCTTTCTGCATTATTTGTAAGCCTAACGATCATTCCCTGAGCATTTGTAAGCATTCCTGGTCATTCTCCGTGGCTCTACTTCCCACTCCCTGCGTGTACACAGAGCAATCTGCTCAGTCCTGCAGCAGCCTCTGGAATGGAGACCTGTAATCCCTGGGTTCTTGCTTTCTGGCTTCTATTTGGTTTGGTCAAGGGGAGACACCTCTGGGCAACTAAAAGGCAATAGAGACAGAGATTGGGGCTCTTTCTCTTGCTCTTTTCCTATTCACACCTTAATTCTAATTCAGGAGTCCTCATGACTATGGTTTCTGATGGATCACTCATGACTCCATTGCTCTGTCCTTGCTGGATTCTCTGCTTGTCCCTTTAGCCCTAGGGAAATGATGGTTTCCCATTCTTGCGGTCCCAGCACATCATCTTTCCTTATTTTAATGACCTCCCTCAACTTCTGCTATTGAATTTTCTTCATTGACTCCATCTTGGATATCAGCTGCTAATGCTTCTTGAAAGACCATCAGAATTCCTGTTGGTCAACACAACTGAGTTTACTACTTACTACAAGGGAATTCACATCAGTGGGGCTCAGCAGTGTCTTGCAAGTTTTTGGGGGGTCTGAGTATAAGTACTTCAAGATGGATATGTACGATGTCTTGCTTCATATCTCTGACTTGCCTAGGAACTTCCCATGTAGACCAGACTGGCATCTACTTTGGCAGATATCCTCCTGACTCTCCTTCCAAGGGCTGGGATTATAGGTCTGTATCACACAACACTTCAAAGACACTGCTTTGTTTGAGTTATATATCAATGACTATATTAGCCTTTGTATTAGTTATTGAATAATCGGGTCCCGGTTTGAAGGGCATTTGCATTAGATACAAAATCAGAAAAAGAGGTAAATGTCAACGAAAGAGAAATAAAGGACATTTTGTGTATAAGTGTTGAAGTGTATGGGGGGGGGCTTGAGTATCTGACATGACCCACATGTCATTTTTATCTCCAAGCCTCAAGATCCCTCATCAGGTTAAAGGAATCTCATACTCAGATCTAAGTCTGAGCCAAGAAGGCCTTGGACAGTAGCGCGCTGATGGGTGAGGCTGTGCCAGAGTCCAGCTGCACAGTTATAGGAAGTATCCAGACCATTCTGCAAACAGGACAATCAGCCTGTCCCAAAATTTAAGCCCCAGTCCTAATGGGAAGGCGTTGGCGTGCAGGCTGTGCAGAGATTGGCCCACTGGGTAGAAACTAAAGCAGAAAGTTGTTACATTTTTTATGAAAGGCTTAGTAGAGTTTTGTAGTCTTATTTTAGTAGTTTTATTTCTATGCCATGCAGACTGACAGACCTCCGTACTCTGCTTTTGGTACAGTGTTCCGTCCTATTCTCAAGCGGTGGTGACGCTTTCCAGCGACTTTAGGGGATGTTTTGTTGTCTCTCACTCACTACAGATGTCAGATAACATGAACTGACACAACGTTGCCTTAAAGAGTTTCAGACGGACTTGGACAGCTATGTAAATAAGGGAGACATGGCGTGCTCACCGATGTTTACGATTTTAATATTTCCAAAGGCCATTATGTGGCCTAGATATGTGCTGAAAGCCAAACTTTTAAATTTTTTGGTTTTTTTAAACAAAGAAATATTTTAAATAAATCCTATTTCAACAACAACAACAACAACAAAAAGATCCCTCATCAGGAAAACGAGGAGTAGTAAACAGTATCTACAGGAAAGGTTTCATTAATCTAGTATCTAGCACATGCTCCGTGAGAGAGAGTTGGGAGCTTAGTGAGTGCTTCTCCTGACAGCAACTCATTTCTGTTCTGTGGGTTACAGGTTTGTCAAAGCAAGATGTAGTTTCTGTGTTTTGAGATCTATGTGTGGCACTGACATTCAAGTTCGGTCTTTACAGGGACCTTGAAACGATGCTAAATCGACCCTTGCAATTTAATATACACTGCCCAAGGGAAGGAGTGGTGTCTGTTTTCTGGTTTGGTGAAACTGTAGAATCCTCAGTACTTAGAAGATTACTGGATATACAATCTGTGATCAGTGGACATTTAGCTGTAGAATCCTGTGCAGGATATCTTGGTGCCATGTTCTGTGTATCCAGAAGTTTGTCCTATATCTGTGTATCTTTAAGGTGTGTAGTGGGTCTTCATGTTTGTGTGCCTGGGGAAGAGATTATTTCAGTCAAGCAAATATACACATTCATCTCTTCCTTCCTAGTTTCCATTTTCTTTTTTTTAAATAAATAATGTTTTTATTTATTTATTTTTCCCCGCTCATACACATGTAATAGGTATCCCCGTCCCCTCCCTCCCTCCACCCTTCCTTGTACCTCCCTGTTCTCTCCCTCCTTTTCCCCTCCCTTTCCCCCCTCCCTCCCTTTCTCCCAGTGCCCCCTCCCCCCATCCCTAGAGCATTAGTTTCCATTTTCTTGATGTGTTTGTGAGCCCCTGAAATGTTCTCTTGGTACGTTTCTAGTGTACATTGCTAACTACAGTCACCATGCTGGACATTTGGTCTCTGGAATTCTCAATTCTACCTGAGTGCAGTTTGGCATGCTTTAGCCAGTTTCTCCTGTTTTTTATTTTTTCCCAATTTCTGTTTCTGGCGACCACTGCTATACTTTCCCCATCTACATCTTAAACCACTTTAAATTCCACATGCAAATGAGTTCACTCATTTCTGCATTTGGCTTGCTTTCCGGGTGCCCAGGCCTACAGCATACTGTCACAGATGGACAATCCTCTTTCTTGTGGGTGAATTCTGTTTCATCATACGAGAATCACAATTTTTACATCTGTTATCCATTCATGGCACTGTATATTCTATGCACACACACAGTATTTGTGCATTGTATATCGGAATAAGTGTACCATTTATACATTAGTATATGATTCCTAAAATATTGCCTATTCTAGAATGGGTAATACACAACACTTTCTAATCTATGATGCTAACATAAATGTGTATGTGATGGAAAGCATGTTGACCACATGGTACATGAGAGAAGTATTTACCTTAGATCAGAGAACGTACAACCTTAGAGCAACATATCTTGGCCCCTACTGCTCTATTTCTAGTTGTATGTCTTCAGTTTTTCACATTCCCCATCAAATATAATGCCATATAATTTTACTATAATGTAATAAAACACACATCACAAAAAGATGGATCTATAAATGCAGTACTGGTTTGTGGATACAGCAAAGAAGAGAGAGTTTTTAAACAGGACTTGCTGAATAGCTCTTTGTTACAGAGCAGATTTTCCCACGTGAGTCACCTGCTCTCTGGAGAGGGGACCATTTCCCATCTGAGGAGAGGCTGGCTGAGCAGTTTATTGTTCAGATAAATGAGAATCAGAGGTCACTTACTGGTTTGGGGCCTTACCTTCCAGAAATTAAGCAGACAGGACAGCCCTGAGATAGAGGACCCACTGTTAGCTCCAATAATTACGTCATGGAGCTTTGGGCACGACAGGCAATTTAGTGCCCACCTGTGGTCATTCTGCAGCTTAAACTGGAGGACAGACCATTCCATTGGGGCAGGAACAATCCAGAGGTCTCTGTGGTTGACATATGATTGTAGAATGGCTCTCCTTCCTTCGATCCGTTTGTACATGGCCCTGGGAGGGCAATAGTTAGATCACCTGACGAGAACGTGCCTGAGGGACAGCATTGGCGATTCCAGCTGGAGGGAGCACAGAAAAAGAGAATTCCTCCAAGACCATTATGGTCACTGTTGTGGTGAGAGTCGATTTTGCACTGTGGCGGGAATCTCTGAGCCCTTGAGACAGGTCGCGTCCCTCCAGCCTTCCTTTTAACAGTCGTTGGTCCTAACATCGAGTCCCATTAGCTGTGCAGCCACCTGCCCCCCAGAGTCCCCAGCTATTTCTCCACATCTCTGGCAAACAGAGGACTGTTTAGTTGGCAGGACCGTGTTCCCACCAGCAAGTGAAAGGACTAGAGATAACCAGTGAGGTGGTCCCCTCTTAAAGGCCTAGGAGGTCTAGGAGACTGCTCAGCGTCCGCGCTCCTCCTCTTCCTTTTGTCTCTAGCCTAGAAACAGGGAAGGGTCATCACACCTCTTAACTGAATGTTTGATGACTACTACCCCTTCATCTCATGTGCAAGGCACTATTCGCCACATGCTTGAAGTGCAGTCACTCATTTCAATGCTCACGGGGGCTGGAAGAGACCTTGCCCAGCAAGCACGGAGCCTTGAGTTCGATTGCCAGCACTACATACAAATGGCACCGGACATTTTCCTTTAATCCTAGCACTGGGGGGTGGGGAGGGGAGGAGGCTGGGAGATTCCCCAATGATTAAAGTTTTTGCCTTTTAAGCAAAGGGACTTGGGTTCAGATCCCCAGATTTCATATAAAAACTTCTGAGCAAGCCTAGCAGTGTGCCTTAATTACAGCCCTAGAAGGCAGAGTCGGGGAATGCTCAGAGCAAGCTGCTAGCCAGACTAACCCTAATGGCTCTGGTTTTGATTAGAGATCCAGGATTATAATGGTAAGGTAGGAGAGTAATTGTGGTCCTCCACAGGCACACAAACTCAAGCGTACTCATATACATACATCTGGGCACACATGCACACCCATCCACATGAAAACACAAACACACACACACAAACCATATACACATATATGAGGAAAAAAAAGAGTTCAAGATCATTCTCCACAACATATTCACGGGTAGCCTGAGATCCAAAGACAAAGACAAAAACAAAACAAAATGCTAAGTCCCTTACTAATTGGGTGCAGCTCGTGGTGTGGGAACTGAGGCACAGCAAGGATCCCAAAGTCACACAGCTAGAAAGAGGCCTGCTTGTGACCTCACCACTCTCGTCTGGGCCTCTAAGAGCCGCTTGGACTGTGCACAGACCCATGGTGTGTTAGGTTGGTGTCCCTGCGGGCTGAGAGCAGACATCTTCAGAAGAGCACTGCACCCATGTGTCCCTGGGCTGGGTTCATAGGAAACTCTCACGGCAGTCTCTCAGCTGGAAGCAGGACAGGGGGGACCAACGAGGATCACAGAGGCAAACACAGTAATTGCTGTGCTAACTCTACCTGGAGCTGGGGAGTTGGGCGACTCGTTCTTAGGGCGTCCTAATAAATTCCCATGGAGGGAGCGGCCTGAGACAACAGAAACTTGTGTGCTGGAGGTGCGACGTAGGCAGTCAGGATGCAGGCGGGGCTGGTCCCTGTGAGGCTGCTCTGCAGATGTCTTGTAGTTCTGGCACACGCTGGCTGCCCACCTTGGCAGTCCTTGGCTGGCACCTACACCACTCCAGTATCTGCCTCTGCCATTGCATGGCATTTCCCGTCTGTCCTCTTCTCTCCCAATTAGGACACCAGCCTTTGCATTTAGAAGCCACTCTAATCCAGTAGGAAGTTAACTTACAGTCTTCAAAGGCCATGTTTTTCAGCTCTGCAAGGTGGAGCTTGTGTGTAACTCCAACAGTTGGAATGTGGAGGCAGGCAGATTCAAGGCCATCCCTAGCTACGTGGGACCCTGCCTCAAACACACACACACACATACACACACACACACAAATGGGTGTGGTGGTTCAGGACTCTAATCCTAGTGCTTGGGAGGCAGCAGAAGGAAGATCAGGAGTTTAAGTTCATTGTCAGATCCACAGGAAGTTTAAGCCAACCAGGGCCACATGAGACACTATCTAAATACTAAACAAGTGAAAAAAAAAGTCATTTTCAAATAAGATCATGTTCTGAGATTCTGAATGGACATTTGTTTTGGAGGGCAAAGTTTTCCGCCAAAGAAATGGATTCAATAGGATGTGTGTGTGTCTCTGTGTGAGTAAATGTGCGGGAGGGAGAGAAAGAAAAATGGAGAGGTTTTTAAATAATTGTTCACAGGATTATGAAGATTCATAAATCTCAAATCTTCAGGCTGGGATAGGAAGAGATGAAGTAGTTCAACTGCAAAGGCAATCTCTCTATTCCTCAAGGAGGTTCCCCCCTCCCTGTCCCTTAAAGTCCTCAACTGAGTAGATGAGGCCCACTCCATCACAGAATATGATGTATTTTATTCAGATGTTATTGGTTTAAATACTGATCTTATTTTTAATTTTTTTCTACTTTTACAAACATACTGAGCATTCATTCCTGCCTCCCCCCCCCATTATCTCCTTCCTTACCCCCATCAATTACTCCCACTCCTTTCTATCCTCCTCCATGCTTCTATGGACCCCAGGGTTCACCCCAGCCCTGGCCTATCTACTCTTGTGGGGATTCAGGCCTCTGTGGCATATCAAGTTACCTCTCTTCAAGCCACCCCACTGATATGGGAAAATCCCTTCACTCGTCCAGCTTTAGGCCCAAAGGTTGCCACTGTATGTTCTTATCTTTCTTGAGTTCCTAGGTAGTCTATGGCACGTCAGTTATATGCAGGTCTGGGAAGGACAAATCTCACTGCAGGTAGCTCCCAGATGCAGCAGTTGTGCCCTGAGTGGAATGTCTTGTTGAACGGTGAACCTTTCCACCTTTAGGTTCTTACAATCTCACTGCCTCTTCCTCTGTGAGGTTCCCAAAGCTTTAGGATGGGGAGAGATTAGGTTGGCCTGATTCTGCGTGAGCCTTGCTGAGTCGCTGATACTCTGCATTATGGTTGGCCATTGTCGTCTACTTCATTCCTTTTCTATTGCTCTAGGTTTCATCCTATTAAGGTATTGAGTTCCTCTACCGCTGTCGTAGAAGAAGACTTCTAGGCTGAAACTGATCTCATGTGTATTTAACAATGTACAGAGATGCTTGAACAAATATCTGGATATCCTGGTCAGACCATAAAAAGGAAAAGAGTTGCAAAGTAAATATCATCCTCCTCAGACACATACATAAGTACATTCAGACTATATGTCGAGCACTCAAAACTCAACAACAAAAGAAAAAGGCACTCAACTAAAAAATGGATAAAAGATCTGACTAGAAACTTCACAAAGAAGATGCTTGATATCATTAGTAATTAGGAGAACGCAAAATAACACTTGAATGGTACTACCTTTCCATTGGAAGAGTCATGATTTAAAACACTGACCTTGTCAAGTGTTGGTAAAGAAAGTGGAGAAACTGGAACTGTCTCACACTACAGGTGAGAAGAACAAAAAGTGCAAAAATCACTTTTGACAAGAGTTAGGCAACTTCTTCAAGAGTTGGATGCATAGCAAATAACATACCCATTCTATTCTCCCAAAAAGGAAGGAAACTTATGTGCCTAGGCAACAGCTGAAATGATGTTCATAGCCAGCTTTTGAGTAATAACCAAAATAACTGTCAGGGTTTCTTAAACTTTTCCTTCTTGCCTGAGAAATTTTAACTTTTGCATACTAATGAGATGGATTGTTTATTTTTATATAGAGTTAATCTCTGATCCTACAGAATGTATCTTCACCACCTTGCACAACTGATTGAGTCTTTGATTTGATGATCATCAGTGCTGAGATTACTGCTTCATGCAAACATGCAGCATAAAATGACAGAAGTATGTTTAGGGTCATTTCAGAAATTATTCTATTCTAATTCCAAACTATAATTCATTTGGCTAATTTTTTAAAGAATGAAAATCAAGTGATAAATTCAAAGAGCAACTTCTCTTTTTTTCCAACTTTATTTTGCAGTGTGTGTGTGTGTGTGTGTGTGTGTGTGTGTGTGTGTGTATCAGAGGATACTGAGTGTTTTGTGGAGGCCCAAGGGTGACTTTAGGGATTATCCTGGATTGCTTCTACCTCTTTTTTGCTTTGCTCTGGAATTTCCCAGGCTCTGCCCTTCAGGGCCAGCCATGAAGGTCACCACCGTTTCTACCTGGCATTTTTATATGGGATTTGGGGTCACAACTCAGGACCTTCTGCTTGAGAGGCTGAGTTTTAACCCCTGAGCCATCTCTCCAGCTCTCTTCTCCCTTTTTGTCTATTTATATTCTTCTTCTTCTTTTTTTTTTTTTTTTGCACAGTGAGAATATTTATTGAGAATGGCTCATTACAAACAAAATATATTTATGTATAAAATCTTGCTATGCAAAAGATCCCGTTCATCCCCCTGTGGCTAAAGAACAAAGTCATCTGCTGTCCCAGGTAGCCTCAGAGGCTGTACTGCAGGAAGATGCAATGGGCGGTTATGGATATTACGTGCCACGGGCAAGTCCCTGATGACAAGGCTTTCTTCAGCCCTTTATCATAACTTGTACAAGAAAGCAACAGTGTGGCTTGACTGCACCCTGCCTCTATGATCCTTCTCAATCAGAGACTTGAAACCAGCAGCTTTCTTACTACTCTTTATAGACAAGTGGCCTCTAACTTATAACTTCCCTGAGAAGGTGGGTCCGAGGACTGATTATTCCTAAGTGTCCTGAATGGATAAAATGCTGTGACCATTACCAGCATGTGTGTCATGCCCATCTCATCCAGTTATCCTGAAGGCTTTACTTCCTCCCATCAGGTATTTTCACAATTTTACCTAAACCTCTCCTGAGGTCACTTACACCCCACAGTTACTGTAGGGTCCTCCTTGGCTTAGAGCTAAAAATGCCCTGGGACTTTGGACCACTTAGCATTAAGGCAATAGATATGAGACCAGACAAAGCCAATACTAGTCTCCGAAACCTAGGGTGGCTGCCTAGCCAACAGGACCTCCCTCCCAACACAAGGCTGTGTCTGGTATTGAGGAGCAATATGTTGTTTGACAGTCCTTGTAAACACGGCTTCCACTCTGTCCCCCAGAACTGTCAGTCAGAGAAGGGTCAGCTAGGGGTAGGGCAAACTGCTTCTGTATGTCATGCCTCGGCACTGGAAGACCAAACTCAAGGGATACAGGAATGGTGGAACTATTGGGGTACCCCATGCCTCTTCACCAGAGGCAGCTTTGAGTAGGTATTCTAGCCCCTTTGGAAATGACCCATTTCCCTTGTTTCTTTGGTGCAGACCTGGGTTCAAGTCCCAGCTCCACCACTGTCCTGGGCAAACACCTCCCTGTAAGGTGAGGAGCCCCTCAGGCTTCTGGCCAGGCAAGCCTTCTTGAAAAAGAACCTGGACTTTTTTTACCTGCCCTATGAAAAGAGGTGTTAGTGGTTCCAAAGTACCTACAATCTATTATATTATTGTCTTGCCCCTGCAGAGTGAAAACTTAAAGCAAACACCCTTACTACCAAGAGCAAAATGGATGCTACTTGCTCTGCTATGTGATTCTGGCTTTGCTTTTCTTTGTCAAGCCTGAAGAGACCCAGCATCTTGTACAAAAGATCCTGGTGTAAAAATCAGGGTGGGTGGGAGACTGCAGGCTGTCCCCTACCCATTATTTCAGGAGCACAGGTCCTAGCACCCATTCTCAAGAGACCTGTGACTCCCACACATAGCGGACAGATGCCACTGTGGAACTGAGGCATCAGGAGGCTTCATGGGTGCAGGAGCTCTCTACAGCCCCACAGCTTTGTATTTGTGGGTATTCTCTGTGCTCATCCATTAGGTCCAGCACAACTGAGCCCAGTCCATTCCCAATGGTCCATTCTACAGAGCTTGAGTACCCTGCAGGCTAAGAGGTCCTCAATGTTCCCAAGGTAGGGAGCTGCAGAGCAGAATAGCTGAGGTGTGTTTAATGCTGCATGATAACAAGGCTTTGTAACCACTGAAGTCCACTGGAGACAGAAAGAATAGTGGTGCCATCCACAACATGGTGGTATGGGGGCTGCTATGCCAACAAGACATCAGGGCTTGACGAGGCCTAGCGCTGGTGACCTGGGTTTGAATATATTCTCTTCAAGCACAGAAATAATATCCTAAAAAGTGACATTATAAAAAGCCACTTCTCTCCCAGGACTCAGTCTGTGGAGACCAACTCTAGCTTCTCTTCTTGTTTTGCTTTGAGTAGAAGCCAAAACTTCCTCTGGGCAGAGCTGAAATCTGACTTGGGTTCCCGAGAGAGGTTCACCTTAGATGCTCTGCTCTCTAGCAGGTGCTCAGGAGCACACAGCACTGCTGGAGACGGCAGCCTTGCCACACTTTCCCAGAGTGACCCAGGGCTTTGTCAGTCAAGTTGAAACTACAATTCCACATCCCAGTCCTGGGCCTGGGCATCCTGAGTGGGCATGACTTGAGTAGGATATAGGGTCTGACAGGACACATTGTCAGCTGTCCAGATAGACAAAGAGGATGTCCTCGTCTGTGCCATAGCTGGTTCTGGCCTCCTCGAAGTTACTGATGCTGGTGCTGCACATTTGGTCGCCATAGGCTGGGTTGTTGTACAAGATGCAGCCTGTGGCCCTGTTGTAGCCACGGAGAACGATGAAGTGGCCCTGGTAGTCAGGGGTACGGCAGAAGCAGCGGTGGCCGCTGGGGGTAAAGCAGCAGTACTTGACAGGGCTGGAGCACAGATCGCAGTGCAACCCCTGAGTTCACCAGCACGATAGCCACGTGGCCCTGAGCCAGGTGTGCTTGGATGTCCTGCACACTCACTGTGCATTTCTCCACTAGCACCTTGCAGGCCTTGGCTTGTGCAAACAGCTGGTTCACCCGGGTCACCTCTGTGTCAAAGTGCTTCCTGTAGAAGGACTGGTTCTTATAACCCTTGTCCACACCCAAGGTCTGGGTACAAAAGCGGTGCCTCACACCAAAGTGGCGCATCAGATAGGCCAGGTCGATGGTCCAGATGCTCCTGGTCAGCTGCAACTCCTGCAGGGCACTCTCGAACTCTCCATCATCCAACTGGCCCAGATACCGCAACACCATCCTGGAACAGGCCAAGCCACAATCCCAATGGTAGAGCTGCTGGATAATGGGCACAGGCAGCTGTACAAAGTCCCCCGGCTCCAGCGGTTGTCCTGCAACCTCTGCCTCCGTTCTCATGACCCGAGCAGCGCGGGCGCCCATGGCCCCGGCCCGGAGCTGGAGCTGGCTGCAGGGTCGACTTGTGCTGGGTAACCACCGCGGCTGCCCTATTTATATTCTTCTACAGCTTTACAGATACATTCAGATCATTTTCACCTTATTATTCCATCCCTATCTCCATTTCCCCCATTTAAAGCCTTCTCCATCTATAAAAAAATCAAACATTCTGGGGCTGGAGAGATGACTCAGAGCTTAAGTCTCTACCAGGTCCTCTACTGAAGGACCTGGGTTTGGATTCCAGATCCCATGTGAAAATACTGGATGGAAATGGTAACAGAGCAAAGCAAAAGGAGGTAGAGCAATTCAGGGTGATTCCTAAAGTCACCCTTGGTCCTCCATAGGCAAATACACAGTGCCCTCTGATATACACTGACACGTACAAAATATCAAGCATTCTAACCCAATGCCATCCAGAGTTGTACTAATTTGATATTAATATTCATATGCTGAGGAATAATAGTAGCAAAACATTAAAAGTCTTTATTTCTGTAAGAGCAGAAAACTTTGCATGTAGAGTAGAAACATGCAGTTTACAACATACAGTAGTCTCGGATCTAAGCTGGGATGATTCAGGCAGTTTGTTGGTGCTGTGTGGTGTGACCACATGCACACTGCAGTGGTGGTTGATACAACATGGGTGAGTACCACCGGAAGCACCCCAGACTCTGTCTCTGTTGGACTAACTTTTTGTTGTTACCTTTTACTATTGCCATTTTTCTCTAATCTCCACATTCTTGGGGTCAGGACTTGTCTCTGAAGAAGCCAGCCTGTGGACACCCGTGTGGCTGTCCATCAGCATGTGACTGAATGAATACTCTGCGGTGATGTACTCAGTAATAGAAAGGAATCCGCTATGGATCAGTGATACCACAGAGGAATCGCAAAAGAACTAGGTGGAGTAAAAGAAAGTTTAAGTATAGATTCTATTTGTGTAAACTGTAGAAAATATAAAGCAATTTACAGTAACAGAGAGTCAGCCTGTGGTTGTCGGGGGATGAATGGGTAAGAGGGACGGAGGACCAAATTAGGTCTGCTGGGTACGTTCACTGTCTTACTTGTGGAGATGGTTCATGGAAAGTGATCATATATCAAAACTTTGGTCAAATTATACACTTTAAATATGTGCAGCTTATATTTCATCCTCCCCCTCAAAAAAAAAAAAAAGCTGACTAGCAATGAAGTTTCTTTTTGCTGAGATCAACTTTCTTCCCATAGCTCAAACCACAGCCGGCAAATCCTGGTCTCCATCTTGCTCCACCACCAAGACAGAGGCCTTCTTCATCCTAGCACAGATTGGCCTGTGGGTGGGGGGGGGTAGGGAAGAAAGTGATTGAGAGCCTCCTTATGGCTGGGGGGGAGAGGACAAGTACACTCTTAGGACCCCACAAGCCAGACAGAGCAAAGTGATAAGGAGGCAGAGCAATTAAGAGTGATTATCCATGTTACCTTTGGCTTTCCAGAGACAGAGACAGAGAGAGAGAGAGAGAGAGAGACAAAGACAGAGAGAGAGAGGAGAGAGAGAGAGAGAGAGAGAGAGAGATCAGTTCTTTGTATATGCTGGCATGATTTTCAGATTGTTCTCTCCTGTTGATATATCTCTGAGTCAAATAAACCTTTCTATTTTACTATAGTGTCATAATTTTTACAACCAGTGAGTGTGACCTCAGAATCACACGCATGTGTTCTGTTCTTGGCCAGTTCCCTTCTGATGAACTTGGAATCAGATCATCAGCTTTTTAAAAAAAAAAAAAAGTAGCTGAGATCTTAAAAGGAATTGTATTGGATTTGTAGGTCAATTTGAAGAATGTTGCACATCAACAATATTGTCTTGTGATTGTTTCTTTTCACCAAGTTCTTAAAAAGGTTTGTAACTTTCAGTGTGTGGGTCCTACATGGTTTTCGTCACATATATTCATGGGCATTTCACATTTTTATGCTATGATGAGTTAAATTTTTTCTTTTTGGAATGGTTTGTACACCTTTTAAAAATTATTCATTTTGCCTTTTGTGTTTGTCTACATATGTTCATGTGTGTCAGTGTGGGAGCGTGCATGCCACGGTGTGCCTGTGGATCCTGTAGGCACTGAGACCAGAGACGCTTGTGTGACCATGCCAGCTTTTACATAGGTTCTGGAGATCCAAACTCAAGTTGGCAGGCTTATTTCCCTAGCCCACATATGCACCGTTTAAAAACACTTTCTTATTAGCTTACATTAATTGTGCAAAACAATAGATTTATATGTGGAAGTGTCTTTTTACTCCCTAGTACACTGTACAAGGAATATATAAAGTGAAAATTCAAGTAAGTTAGAAACAGCAGGCTTCACTGTGACATTTTTATAGTTCCACAGAGCACTCTTTAATTACCTCCCTTTATTCCTCTCCTGTTCCCCTCCCCTTGCTCTCATCTTCTTCCATTTCTGTAGTTGACTCCTTTTCATTCACGTCTTCTCTTTAAAAAAAATCGAAATTCCACATATAAGAAAAATGTGAGATTTCACTTAACATAGCAATCTCCAGTTACATCCATTTTCTTGCAAAGGACATGATCTCATTTTTTATGGCTAACAGAACTCCATTGTGTATATATACATCACATTTTCTTTATTCTGAATGGCTTTTTCATTTCACTTCCTGATAGTCTATGGCTATTAACTAAAATGCAGATTTTACATGTTGATCTTGTATCCCAAAGTCTTGATAAACTTATTTATTGCTTCTATCAGGGTGTGTATGTGTGTGTGTGTGTAAGAGTTCTTGTTAGGGATGATACCCAGGACCTTGCACATGCTAGGCGATAGCCTCAGCTCCCAGCAGTGACTTTTACCTTATTTTGTTTTGCGTACATCCAGTTGGATTGTCTACACAGATGATCGTATTGTCTGCAACTGAGACAACTTCGTCTCTTTCATTTTAACTTGAATTATTTTCTTTCCTTGCCTTATTGTAGTTATCAGACTTCTAGTACAGTGTTGGGTGGAAATGGTGGGAGTAGACATACTGCTTTGCTCTTGATCTTGGCAGGGATGAATTTATTGCTTCAGGATTACGATGTTGCAACTAACTATGTAGTTGGTTTCAAATGTTCTTTATTAGGCTGAGAAAGTTTCCTTTCATTCCTTGTTTATCTGAGAGTTTGTCTGCTTGTTTAATTGGTATATTGGTAATTTTTTTGAGACAAGGTCTAACTATGTAGCCCAGGCAGCACTTGATAATCCTGTTTCAGTTTCCCAGATGTTGCAATTAAAGCATGTGCTACCACATCTGGTGAAAGACATATTATAATTAGGAACGAATGTTTGACTTTTGTCACATGTTGATTCTTCTATCTACAGAGATGACCACACAGCTTTCACTTTTCAATTTTCTAATGTTGTAAATTGCACTGACTTAATTTTCAATGTTAAAGCAACCCTGTATTCCTGGGATTGACCTTCTTTGCTTGTGATACAGTGTCCATTAATATACGATTGGAATAAATTTCAGAGTAATGCTGAACTCACAATGAGTTGTATAGTATCCTTTCGTATTCAGTTTTCTAAAGAGAGTTTTGTTTTGTTTTGTTTTGTTTTTTTGTTTTTGTTTTTTTTTTTTTTTTATAAAACTGGCATTGTTTCTTTCTTGACTATCTGGTAGGATTCAACCACAAGCTATCCGGGCATGAACTTTTCTTTGTGGGAAGATTTTAAATGCAATTCCATTTTTAAGCATAATTACAAGATTATGCAAGTTATCTACCTTGCTTTTTGAGTGAGATTTTGTACTATGTATCTTTCAAGGAATTTCCTATTTCATCTAAGTAGTTGAATATATAAGCTTTTAATGTTCTTTTATTGGTTATTTCTTATCTGCAGGATCTGTACTGATGTCATCTCTTTTGTTCCTAGTACTGACAATTTGTGTCTGTGTTCTTTTGATTGGTCTGGTTATACATAGGTTTGTGAATTTTATTCATATCAAAAAACAGTTTTTTTGTTTCATTGATTTTTTATTTTTATTAGAGAAAAGATTTTTTTCAGAGGCAGAGATAAAGAATGGAGTGAAACACTTAATGGTTTCTAATAGATTTGGAATGTGTTCTGATAGGTTTATTTTTGTTTTTATTTCAGTTAGCACTTACTGCATAGAAAATGCAGTAAATGGTGGTCTTCTCTACTTTTTAAAAAAATTTCTTTACAAACCTTGACACTTTAGGCATTAACTTAAAAAACACAATACCCCCCACCAGACTACTTAGTGTTTTGATTGAATAGATTCTAACATCTATGAACACAGTTCTTGATTCTTATGGCTATGTGGTTACATTGTGCTAACCTTGGTCAGACCACATACCACAGTGATCTATGACTTTTCTCATTTTTAAGGGAAGAGAGTTGGTTTTTTTTTTTAACATTTTTCTTGCAGTGGTTTATAAACTGTCAGTGGATCATGAAATCAATGAGACAGGTCCCAACCAACTTCTAAGAGATGAACTAGAACAGAATAAAAATATCAAGTGGCTTCATAGAGATGGGAAAGATTAGCTTGTGGTATCCTTGCTCTGGCTTTGCCCATCCAGAATTTGTTCATAACGTGGTTTTGCCTTCTACATTTCAGTCACACTCCACATACTTGGTGTGATTAAAAACTGTGAAAAACATTTTGAATGTGGGCAACTTTATTTTGAAAAATCGCGAAATTGTAACTTAATTAGCTCTCTTTTGAATCGCCTTTTGACTATTAATGTACATTTATATATATATTTGGTAAGTTAAAAGTGTCCAACATTTTCTTACTCAGACTTATGCACAGTGAAAATTGACCCATTGTAGGGTTGCTACAGTTTCACAGTGTTCAACAGGTGTTGATGTGTAAGAGCTGGAGGGCCACAACCTGGTAATTCGCAGCACAGCAACCTTTGTAGTCACTGTCTCTGACAAACGGATGAGTGTTTTTTTTTTTTTTTTTTTTTTGCAAAGCACTATGCTATAACTAAATGCTAGCCATGTAAGTTATCAGATGGCAGAGTAAAATGCTTAGAGATGCAGGGCCACTATCCAACACATGGAACCACGTTGAGCTGTTTCTGTCAGTAAAGCTGGGTATTCAGCTGGAACACAGCAGGATTATGTTTAGAAGGTTCTCAGCCTAGGGCTGTGGCCAGGAGGCACCCGTGTCTGCTAGACTCCTGGCCGCATGTTTCCAACCCAGAGACAGGAATAAAGAAGGTTCTGGAGTGTGGACTGAGAGGCGGCAAATTCCTCTGTTTTGTAAAAATGCCAAATACAATACTGGACATCTAGTTAAACCCAAATTTCAGATAACTATAAATAATACTTTCATAAAAATATGTAACATTATCATAATAAAATGCTATACAACATTACAAAATACATTAAAGTAGCAACTGGGTCTAGAGGATCTAGGACCACAGTTTGTCAGAGCTTAAAAAACACTCGAGTTCAATGCTCACTTCACAAAGACAAATGAGTTTAAGTAGTGACTACCCACCCCCCCATCTCCCACCTCACACTTACATAATGCAGGCTACAAAACTTGGATCTTCTGGTGGACTTGATCTTAGCCTGATCCAGAAGTTTCAAGAGTTGAAGACCCTCGGGACACCAGAAGGGCAGAGGAGCCAGGAGAATCCAAGAAATACAAAGTCTAGCAAGTTCAAGCATAGATCAGACCATTTTTCATGGTTGAACCAGGAGAGGATGTTTGGAATACTGAGATCTTTCAACCCCAAAAGTCCACACAATAGAGGTAAGATTTAGCCACACCGAGCTCAGCACTGAAGCAAAGCTTTATGGAGCTCAGGCCACCCTGTATCCTAGGAACCAAGATTAGGGCATGAGCTACCCATGTCTGCTAGACTCCTGGCTGCATGTTTCCAACCCAGAGACAGGAATAAAGAAGGTTAGTAGGACAAAAGGCGGCAAATTTCCTCTGTTTTGTAGAAATGCCAAATACAATGCTGGACATCTAGTTAAACTCAAATTTCAGATAACTATGAATAACACTTTAATAAAAATATGTCCTATGTAACATTATCATAATAAAATGCTATACAACATTACAAAATTCATCAAATAGCAAAAAAACATTACTTGTGGTGCATCTGAAATTCCTGTTTAACTGAGTATCTTGTTTTCATTTCCTGAATCTTCCCATTCTCCCATCCCTGCTGTAGTGGCGGGAAACATGATCACCCCCACAGTGAAGCAGGTTCTGAAGGCATCTGCAGCCGTATGGCTCTCGTGGGTGTCTTGACCCCAGGACGCCCTCACACACATGTTTTACTGGAACAGCTAGCTTCCTGGTTAGACAAGTAGGATATAATTTTATCAAAGACTCCATTCCAAAGATGGTTTTGAGGATAAATATTCAGACTTTTCTGCATCTCTGTAGGTTTAGACAGAAGGGCAAGTTCACATGGGGTTACAGAGTCAGTCCCAATATGGAAGGAACCTAGAGAATGATCAGAAGTTAGGGACCAAAGGCTTCCTGCATCCAGCAAGAGCAGCTGTTGTACAGGCTATAGAGTACTGGCTCAAACTGAGAGAGAGAGAGAGAGAGAGAGAGAGAGAGAGAGAGAGAAAGAGAGAGAGGGGAGAGAGAGAGAGAGAGAGAGAGAGAGAGAGAGAGAGAGAGAGAGAGCGAGAGCGCTATTGCCAATTTTCTATTCCCTGTTGGGTTAACTCACTTGTTTGAAGGAAAACTGGCATGCAGATTTGAAACATAGACAAGAGAGCGGCCATAGAAGGTTCTGGATTAGATGCTTCTTGCAGTGTGGTTTGCAGCAGAGAACAGGGAAACGTGGAATGTCCAATTCAAGGTGTGTGGCTGAGTGTTGCACTGTGGAATATTTAGCTATGACTGACAACAATGGTGGATATGAAGCCTGAGAAGGCAGAACCAGAAGTACCAAGCTGGGGAGATATTTACAGGATGAGATATTTAGTCTAATAATTGTAATAAAAGGAATGAAAGCAAGAACTGAAATGTCATCAAAACCTCAGGAATTGTGTGTATACATTTGTTCGTTTGTTTGTGTGTGTGTGTGTGTGTGTGTGTGTGTGTGTGCACAAGAAGGCACCTGAGTGTGTGTTTCTGTGGAGGCACAAGGATGATTTTGGGAATCATCCTGAGTTGTTCTACCTCCTTAATTGCTTTGCTCTGGGCTTTCCCAGGCTCTGCCTTCCAGGGAAGAAATTACAGAATGCTGCCATTCCTGACCAGCATTTTTACGTGGGATCTGGGATCCATAGTCAGGTCCCGTTGCTTGCATGGCAAAGGCTTTAACCTCTGAGCCATCTCTCCAGCCCTCACATGTGTAATTTTGTGAGAACACTGCATCAAAGCATCTAGTTGCTTCAGTGAGACATGAGCCACAATGTTGAGGAGCCGATGGGAAGGTGGCTAACTTTTGACCAGTCTGTGAATATTTTTTGTACATTATCATTCATTATGAGATTAAAATAATGAATAACAAATGAAATAAAAACAGAAACATTTTTATAATATGTGGAAAAAATTTCATTGAAAAGCATTTAAAAAAATATCTTTGCTTTTAGAGACCTCAAGATCTAGTCTAGATCAGTGGATCCCTATAGATTCCAGAGATGCTAAAATCCAGACTCTTTCAACTGTCTGTTCTAAGCTTCACAGGGTCTGCAGTAATTTTTTTTGTTTTTCAAATTTATTTGTGTGTGTGTGTGTGTGTGTGTGTGTGTGTACAGGCTATGGGCCATGGTTGGTTCTCACGTGGAGGCCAGTAGACACTTGCGGGAGTTGGCTCTCTTTACCCACTGAGCCATGATGATGATTTGGTCTTGCCACAGATTCCACTCAGGTTAAAGGGCTTTTCTTTTTAGTGATAGATTCCTGTCTCATTTCACACCTTGCAGATTTAAAATGGGTCAACTCGCAAAGTTTCAGTTGATATTTTTTCACACAGTGGTGAACTTGTGCCTTTTCTCTAGGGAAGCTAACCAGAAGCAAAATTTTAGGTTCAAGTGCTGAGCAATGTCTCTGGATATTTATTTTGGAGAGAGGAAAGCAGAGTTGGAGGACAACTTTCAGAAGTTGTTTCTCTCCACCATATCGGCTCTGGGGATCAACTCAGATCACTAGATTTGTGTGCAGGTGTTTTTACCGGCTGAAGCTACTCCCTCATCCTCTGGAGTGTTTTTCTGCTACGAGAAACTCACAGATGCTCACTTGTGTTGTAAAACTTATTTTCAATCCATGGTTCTATCATTTGTGCTTGTATAATTGGCTTGGTCAGTCCCCAAAAGACAATTTGGGGAAGATCCTAGTTTTTTGTATTGAACATGGTGCTAATGTGATATCTTAGAGGTTGACCTTTCTCTACATCTCTGTTCCTGAAAGTTCTACACACTTAAATGATATATTATTGGGTACCCTTTCAACGTATTTCATGTGCTTGTAATAATAATTATGTGTCATTTGTTTATTATGCATCAATGAAATAAATATGAGCTGTATAGTAATGTTGATTGGGGTTGGGGGAGAGGGCTGAGATGGATGAGTGGTTTTGCTTTTGCATCTCCCTTAATTCTGAAGCTGAATTGAGTTCCATCCAACAAGCTTTGCTTTTAACTTATTGTCGGTCACTAAAGTCTATAAAATTTCAGCAAGGGGATGCCAATACCTAAGACCCCAACATATGTGGATAGTTACCGTGAAGAAAATGAGATGAAATGTATAAATAATTCCAAGGTTCTTGGAAATGGAAATACATGCAAGGGACAGAACTATCGATAGCTGTCCTAGTGCTCAAAAACAAAATCACCACAGGTATATATTCAAGAATATTTTGCATCAGTTTAGATGCTCATCAGTTACATGAGATTTGACAGGACCCACAGCCTCTGGGCTCCTTGCAGATGCAGCATAGAGGCTCCGGGGAATGACATTGACCCAGGGCAGCCTTCAGTCCGTGCACACAGAGCCTCTCCTTTCCTTCAAGTGCTCAGAGGCCCTTCCCCAGCCTCCCTGGGGTCTCGCACAAAGGCCTTGCAAGAATGTACAGCAGAATCATCTGATTTCTGGAATTATATTTGAAGCCAAGGTCAAAAGCAAAACAGCAACGAAGAAAAAACAAACCAAACCAAACCAAACAAAAAAACCTCGGGATTGGAACTTTGAGGGTAAATTGAAATACATACAACTTTCAAATTGCATTTTACACATCTGAAACCATTTTATGGTCACTAGGGGTGATGCTGGAATGTATGGAGCTGAGGTCACTTGTAAAGTTCCTGGATTTGGTATTTCAAGACTGAAACAACTGACAACATTATTTTTTCACTTGATTACAAAATGCAGGAAAAAAAGAATTATTTGATCCATCTTCCTGGTCAGATTTTACCTTTAAGACTTCTTGTCCTCAAGAGAAGAGACAGGATTTACGCAGGTACCATCCTTCCCTTTGGCAGAGTCTACTTAAGGCTGCTGTCCCCCAGGAAACAGGACCACATCTTCCTGTAAAGAAGTGACAGAGGTAAATCTATTGTCCAAATCTCTTCTCTCTCTTTACCTTTCTCTCTCTCTCACACACACACACATACATACACACACAATTACATGCATGTAATCACATACACTGACATCTCTCAACACACACACATGTAATCTTAAATACACATGTAGACACACAGAAAAAGTGTGCCCATATTCATACAATCACACACAAACACAAACACATATAATCACATATACATGACAAACATGAATCCATACACACATATACACAAAGTTACAATTACACACACAATTACACACATTCACACCAACTCATACACTCACAAACATAAACGCACACATAACATACTCATTCACACCAACTCACACACAAACACAAATGCATACTTAACACACTCATTCACACACATATAATCTCACACACATAAAACATACTCACATGCAATCACACACAATGAAATAAAACTGTTCACGCCTGCTTTATGTCTGTTTCTTTTCTTTTTTTGTACAAGCACACACTTGTGTATATGTGTGTGTGCATGTGTATCAAAGGGAACTTAAGTGTGTGTACCTATGAAGGCCTAAGTGTGACTTCCTGGATCATCTTGGATTGTTCTACTTCCTTTTTGCTTTGCTCTGGGTTTTCCCAGGCTCCTCCTTCCAGGGTCAGAAGTGCAGGCCACTGACATTTTCACCCAGCATTTTTATGTGGGATCTGGGATCCAAATTTAGGTTCTTCTGCTTGCAAGGCAGAGGCTTAATCCCTGAGCCGTCTCTCCAGGCCAGCTGAGGTCTATTTCAACCATAAGGGCTTACTAGGCCAAGTTTGGGAGGGTCTCCTTTGCTGTATTCCACTAACATGAGCCCCTTGGACACAGGGTCTGGACATAGCATGGGATATCTGGTTCACTTGAGTTTCAGTTGAACAAACACATGGAGCACTTGGGAACACACTAATTTAGCTATTGCATTATAGCCACTATTCAACTATTATAAAATTCAAGTATAATGAATGCCTTGGGTTTTCATTTGGAAAAAATATGTTACACTTCTCGGGAACCTTCATCCTGGACTCATTCCACCTTTTTTTCATTCACTCATCCACTAATTCATTCAATGAAGTGCTTATGGACGTTTACTCTGTGCCAGACTCTGTTCTTAGCTCTGTGGATATGGCTCCACAGAAGAAAGTCACGACCCTGAATGGTTCTGGAACTTTCAGGTTTGTTAATTAAAAGTGACAAAAATTGTTGACATTTTTTTTTTCTTGGTCACTTGTGGAAATTAGTGAGTTTGTCTTGTAAAAGAACAGAGCAGAGTAATGGTCAGAAGCGACTGGGAATGTCGGTGGGGTGTGTGTGTGAAGAGAAAGGTGGCCATACACAGGGAGAGAGGCTTCAGTTCAGCCAGAAAAGTCACTGGATAAAACCATCTGCCAACATACTATACTTGCCAGACATTCCCGAATGCTGAATCATTGAAGCTGGATGTGCTTATTATGCTAATTTTATTACTATACTTTATATACATGCATTGATTCCCATTATAAGTACAAATATTATGTTTCAATTAAAAAATAGATAGAAAAAAGGTGCATCACAATAGTGATGCATGGCATAAAGAATACAAAGAGGAGAGGGCTGGCCCCGGGTGGTGGTGGGGGTCAGAGAAGGCCACCTGGAAGGGTTGTCTTTGAAAAGAGACTTGGACAAGAAGGAGACAATCACGATAAGAACTGAAGGGAGACCAATCTGAGCAGAAGGAACAGGAGGCACAAGGCACTTACCGTGAAAATGGGATCAGATGTCAAATAATACGAAGAAGGCCAGGTGACTGGGTCAAAGGGCCTGGGACAAATGATGACTCATGGATCAGGAAAGAACTTGGGCACCAGATCACACAGGAGATGCTGGTACCGAGGGAAAGTCACTTCTCGTGGTTGAATCTGAGGTTTCAAAGAATTGTTATAGGGCTCAGCCAGTGAAGTGCTTGCTGATAAGTGTGAGGGGTTGAGTTTGGATCCCTAGCACACATATGACAAGCCAGGTGCAGAAGTGTGTCTATAATCCAGGTGCTGAAGAGGTGGAGACAGGTAGAAACCTGGAGTTCATTAGCTGGCCAACAAAGCTGAATCATCAAGCTTCAGGTTCAGCTAAGAGACCCTGTTTCAAATATAAGGTGAGAACCACTGAGAAAGACGCTTGACATTGACCTCTCGTTTCTACATATACATATGACTCCCATCATATGTACATCCATCCATACACATGTGCACACATGCGTGTATATATACATACATCATGTGGCTGCCTGATGGGGAATATACTCTCAGACAGAAGAATGGAAGCTGGAGACCTTGGAGGAGTCTAGTTGACTGATGGTGGCATTGAAGTGGGGTGGAGGGAGAAGGCTGTCACATACTGCAGCATGCTAGCTGCAGCTCATGAGTTGGCAGCGCTGGCTGCTCCAACACAATGCATGTGTGAGACCTGCAGAACAGAGATCTGAAGACCAGACCCCTATTTTCGACCTTCTTTATTCCTCCTCCCCGGCACTGGGGATTCCCCCATCCCCGCTCTCCTAGCCTCCATCCTGCTTCATGTTCCTGACTGGTGCTGGGAGGAGGAAAGTGGGGATTGTCCTTCCTTATAGCTGCTGGACTCTGCCCACTTGCAGTCCTCCCGTGCTTTCCTAGCCTCGTGGTAGCAATTCAAGTTGAAAGAGGGCTGGGATACAGATCTGCCCTGCCTTCAGTGACATTTTTGGGACATTTTGCAGAAGCATTATTTAACTTAATATTTCAAAAAATATTATTTCAATATAATAACTTCAATTAATATAACAATTTTTAAAAATATTACATTTTCAAATTGTGTGTGTGTGTGTGTGTGTGTGTGTGTGAGTGTGTGTGTGTGTCCATGCCATAGTACCCATGTATAGGTCAGAAGACAACTAATGGGAGTTGCTGTTCTCCTTCCATCATGTTAGGTATTGAATTCAGGTCTTTTTAGGCCGTTGGTAGGCACCTCATCACTGAGCTATCTTTTCAGCCCAGGACAGATTGTGGGTACTATGTTTGCATTCTCTAGTTTCCCACGCTTTGTAAATCAGTGAGCCTTTTGCATTCACAGAATATTTCATTTCAAAATAGTCTCATTTTGAGCAAGCAACAACTACTGTGGCTTCTGTGCTGGGTATGCATGTCTCAGCCCCACTAGATTGTCAGCGGCTCTCCCTTGTCTCTGCACACGTCTAGCTCTGTGTTCAAGCTACCTCTTCATGTAAGTGCACTGGCCAGATCAGATTAGGAACCTTTGTTCAGTCATCTGTAACCCGACCGCCTATTCAAGTAAAGTCCAACTCACAGGTAGAGCATGTTACAGCATCCCTCTCTTGGGGAAAGCACAATTCAGTTATAACAGAACTGAAGGCAAGCGTGTTCTTCTGTTGCTTGTGGAACCTACAATGCACAGCACTGATGTCAGTGCTTCCTTGGGTCAGGAGACCAGACCTGGGTCCTCAGGTTCTGTGCTCAGCATCTTCATGCTCTTCAGTGTGGCTGGGTGTGGTCTCATTGGGAGGGTCCCAGAGTCAAACTTCCAAGCTCCTGCAGATTGTTGGCAAGTTGCTTCCTTGTCATGGGGTTGACGTGCAGTCCCAGGTTTTTCCAAATCTCAGGAGGAAGGAATTGCGCAAGGGTGTGACCCACTTGGGGGGATCACCTTAGGGTGCATGCCACAGTAAGTGTGTCTCTTTTTTGGTCTCTATCCTCTAACCATCTACTTAATTCAGTTATAGCATAATTTTAACAAAATTAATAAAATCTAAAGTTAGCATATAAGTTGCTCTGTCTGTACAAAATGTTAACTGCCTCTGAATAAGTAATGCCTGAATTGTGTCTTTTTTCTCACATACCCTTTGTTTTTCCTGGTATTAATGTGGCTTTATTTTAAAAAATCTGTTAGATTTTCTGTGCCATTACCATTTTCCCTATCAGTAATTTGTGTGTGGTATGCATGCATATATATAGGTTCATATGAATGTGTATGAATATGCCTACAGGTGTATGTGTGCATGTATATACATGAATTTTGGAAGCTAAAGGTTAAATTGCCAACTTGACTAGTCTAGTTAGCCAGCTTTCCCAAGGATCCCCTGTTTCTGCCTGTCCAATGCTGGAATTACGAGCAGTCTGACACTCCTTCCCACTCTAAGCCTTTTTTTCTTGTAACTTTATCATTTTATGTATGTATGTATGTATGTATGTATATATGTATATATGTATGTATGTATGTATTTAGTGTGGGTGTGCATATGTTTGCCTATGTGTACATGGGCATGTTTGTATGTGTAGGTACATGTGCACATACTTGAACTTGCATGTAGAGATCAAAGAAAAGCTTTGGACATTATTCATCAAGTGCTGTGTGCTTTTCACTTGAGAAGGGTCTCTCTCATTTGTCTCAAACACACCAAATAGGATAGGTTAGCTGGCCGCAGGTTCCAGGTATCTGCCCATCTCTGAGTTCCTAAGGCTGGGATTACAAGTGTATGCCACCAAATCTGGCTTTTCCACATGGGCTCTGGGAATCGAACTCAAGTTCTCACGTTTGTGCAACAAGCACTTTGCCAACTGAGCTATCTCCCTAACCTTACTTTATTATTTTTGAGGGGTTGAGGAGAGTAGATAAATATGTACTCTCAGTTGGAGATGATCACTCTCCTGAACTTCCTTTTTTTCCTAATTTTTGTTATGATTGAGTTGTATCTCCTCAAAATTCATACATGGGAGTCCTAATGTGCAGTCAGTCCTTCAGAGAGTAACCTTATTTAGAAACAGGGTCATGGTAGGTGCATGCCACTGGGTGTAAAAAGACAGCGAAGCTATCACTTTGAAACTTCATTCATGTTCAGCATAATTTCAGTAGTACTAGTTGTAGCTGTTAGTATTGTTATCATAGCTAAGCATACCCTGCACTTTAAAATTTATTTCAACATTTGATTTAGAGAATTGTCACAATTTCCTATTGGGATCATTTCATTCCACAAATATTTGAATGTGTGCATCAGGCAGTGCTGTGTTAGATTCTTGGCAATAGGAAAGGAAACCTGAGATTACTGTGAATAAAGCAGCTTTTTTTCTTCTTCTCAAAATGCTCATATGCAGCCATGTCTTCTGACAGGTGTGATTAAAGATCTCACCTTTGTCCTAGTCCTGGCAGGAGGATTTCAGGAGCTAATGTAAATTGTAAATTGTTGCTTTACTTGCTATATCCCTCTGCAGGAGGTTTTATAAAGATTGGGGGTAAAACAAAAGACGCTGCATTTAGTAAATTTCCTTACTGTCCTAAAAAGAAATACCTGACAGAAGAGACTGAAGGAAGGACCTATTTTGAATCATAGTTTAGGAGGGGATACAGCTCATGACTGGAGGGAAGCCCCACAGCTTTGGGAGCCTACACGGTGCCTACATGGTGCCTGTGTTTAGTAGTGGAAAGAGACAGATGCTGGTTTTCAGTCTTCTTTCTCCCTTTGTCTTCCCTTCTCCGTTAAATTCTCTGGAAACCCCTTCACAGACACAGACATGAGTGAGGTGTGTCTTGCAGGTTATTCCAAATCCACTTAAGCTAACTGTGAAGATTAACCCATCACTGATGTCATAGATTACCTAACACCTTTCCACAGTGGTCATTTCTGAATAAAGCCTGCGTATAGCCTGGGACACTGTCACAAGGCTAGTGCCACTAGAAGCATAAGCTCTTCAGGGCAAACCTCAGGAGCAGCCCTATGCAACTTAACACAAAGCAGACCTGCGGTGGGCCTCCTCCCTACGTGCCATTCTGGCCCCCCTCCAGAAGGGTGATAACTGAGAAGTAGGTGGCCAGGAAAGTGATCTGTGCTCAGCACCCAGCCCATGGCTAGTGCAGCTGTGACCAGTTTGCATATACCGGTGCTATTTGTGACTCTGCATATTTGCCCTAAGAGAATGTCATTTTCAGATGGCAGCTGCCCACACTGCTCTGGCTGCTGCCGGGGTTTTCCAGAGAGCCACCACGCTGCCACATCATGCCAGAGCATCCTCCACGAGTTGTGCCTGGTTCTTTTGTGCCTGCGGTTTCCCATTGGCTCATTCATTTATTTAGCAATTGCACATCGTCAAGCATGTCCTAAGATCCTTGTTCAGGGGTAATACAAAGGCTCATGGGCTGCAGGTTTCTATCCTCAGTGCTTGGAGACTCTGAGGGAGGAGCCACAGGCAGATTGGGCTTAGATTCTTGGTCCCAAGTAACCTTACGTTCTCATTTCTGTTTGCCAACCTGATGGGAGGCAGAAACTTACCAACCTTCAAGTTCATTTGTGTCTTTTTCTTGCAGGTTATTCCAAAGTGATGGAATAACTTCACTGTCAGTTTTCACAATGTCACTGACCTGGTTATTAAACACTGTGTGGTCTGGCTTCTAGCCTGGAAGGGGGGGGGCTCAAGGTCACCAGTCACTCACACCTGCTTCCTTCCCCTGGGGAGGAGGGGAGCGCTTTTGCTCAGGTTTCATTTATCATTTGACTGTGACGCATCTGTGTCCTCCCATGTATATGTGTGTGCATGAACATGCACACCTGCACGTGTCCTCAAATAGTGTCAGTCGTGGCTGTCCCCATGAACCCCAGTGTGCCCTGTTCTATCTTCTAACCTGGCTTCTGTCTCCCTCTTCCCTTAGGCTCCAAAACCTAGCTTCATCCTAACCTTCCCATTCCCAGTCCAGCCGATTCCAAGTTGCTGTGGTTTCTCTCATATCTCTGGATCTTTTGTTCAGCAGGAGGCATGGCAAACCTTGTGGTATCTTTTGTATGATTAACTGGGAGTTTATTTTTGCTGCATCAAAATTTGATGTTTATGTAGACTTGGAATAGTCTTTGTTCTCTGAGATAATAAACAGTCCCTTCCCACTGAATCTGCTGCAGGTCGAGGTTAGATTTGGTGCTTTCTTTTTTAGTTAGCTGATTAATATACCAGGCCTTGTTCTCCCTGCTCCCCTTTGTATCACAGGGGGATGAATTCTCTAGAATCCTGGGTTAGCTCGTTTGGAGATGGATTTGGCTAGTGGAAGAAATAAATAGGAAGTGTACGGTAAGAAGAGAAGAGTGGGGCACTCTTCTGTCCTTCCTGGATGGCACCTATGGCAGCAAACCCACAGCTCTGCCCACTCCAAAGGTAGATGGGGCCCTCAGGTTCAGCTTCCAAAGGTTATCTAGCATCTAACAACACCATCAACTCCTTTGGACTATCTGTGTTAAGATGGCACCTTCCGGTTCCTCCTCATTGGGGGCCCTCACTGTCACCTAGAAGCAGCTTAACATTGCTGTCTCCTGAAAAATCAAAATACTCAGTGGTTTCTGTGTCTTGGCTAGAACATGGTTGATAGGAGTTAAGACAGAAATTGTAGCTTTCTGGTAACCCATCCCATCACTTCTCCTGTATTCTGTTGGTAGGAAGTGCGTTAACAAATACATTTAGCTCACACTGAGAAAAAATTACACGGGTATAGATACAGGTGGTATTGACCACTGAAGGCCCTCTTAGAGATTGCCCATCTTTCTTTTTTCTTCCCCTCTCTCTTTTTCTCCCTCCCTTTTTACCTTTTTTCTTTCTTCTTTCTTTCCTTCTTTCTAGAATTAGTAGAAATGGAAAGAGTAGTTTTGGTCTCAGATAGATTCCCCGAAGTCCATTCCTACTCTTCAAACCCTGCATACTTTGTCTCCCTCTACCTCATCAACAAATTAAAATAAACTAGCTGTCTGAGCTGGTCTAGGAACTTACCACATGTAATTTATATAAAAGGGAACCCAAACTTCACGTGCTATATTCCAGATCTACAAGTGTGTGTGTGTGTGTGTGTGTGTGTGTGTGTGTTTTGCACAATCCATTAGTAAAGGGCAGCTCGCTGGAATGACCAGTTAGGTGTCTGTGTTGGAGACTATTACAACCAGCAAGGCTGTCATGTTCTTCCTGGTTGGTTTCATTTCATCTGGGATTGACAATCAAGAAAGCATTTCTGCCACAGGTTCCTCGTGCATGAATTGAAGCACAAAGTATAAAAAAAGAGGCAATATTATTCCTCAAAGGTACCAGTTTTTCTGGAAACAGCACATAATTCTGTTTTTCATTTTTTCAAGGTTACCAAATTGCTGGATGTCATCAGCAGGAGATCCGGCTTGCGGGCCACCACCCTGCCATGGTGGCAATCTACAGCCAAAATGTACCTCCTTTTCCCTATCAGGTTGTGGGGTGCACCACTGCATTGTTCACACAGGAAAGAAGACGTGAAATGAAGATTCCGTAGGCCATCCTTCTATCCAGATTTAAGACCTTCTATTGTATTTTCTTCTGGAGAATGACCATTCTCTATGTCATGGCCATGTCTAGGTCAGTCTTTGGAAAGAAGTAGAGCAAGACAGCAAGAAGAAAATGATAACGCATAATTGTCGATTTCTTTGTGGATGCAGAGATGAATGCCTGAAGCATGGACGCAGATGTCGGAGCATTACAAGTGCCCCTCACGTGTCTGCCAAAATAAGCAGTCAGGCACTGTGCGATTTGTATCTTAACAAAGTATGAGAAACATGCCAATTTTTAAATTTGATTTTCAAAGGTTATCATCACACGCTCTGATCTATTCTTCCTGTCATCTCCGAAAGAACAGCCGCTCCAGAGCGAGGGCTGGGAACAGCCCTTCCTCGCTGCCTTTGCTGGACCGCACTGTGGTAAAGCACCAAAGGAGAGGGTGTAGCTCACAGAGAGGGACTGCTGAGCCTGGAAAGCCAGCCACAAGTCCACACTCCACGGCAATTTCACAATGATCAACGACAGCACTTTCTGCGGTAATTTTGCATACATGACTTTCATGCCTAATTCTCAGTACTTCTGCATATGTGCACCATATGTGTACCCCAAAGCATTCTTAGCTTCCAGCTGGAACATGCTCAGAAACGACCTGTGACATTTTCACATTTGCAAAGGAAACGTCCTAGGAGCGGTGCCTCAGTGTGTCTGCAAATGTTGTCCCTTGACTTTGGTGTCATTTTCTGTTTCGTTGCTATGTCACAGGATAGGTTGGAAAGGGCCCCTAAGGTGATCTGCACAGGTCCCAGTAAGCGAAGAGAGCCAATGTAAAGACAGAGGCCAATTGTTGTAAAAGGTCATAGCTGCCTTCGTCAGCTGACATGCGGACTGGTGGAAAGGTATCCTATCAAAGGAAAGAAAAGAGCACAACAGGTAAGAGCAGGCACATGCTCTCCCCACCCCTGCCTGCCGTTCTGCATCCTGTGCAGATCTGCAAAGGGCCTTACTGCTGGGGGCAGGGTAGGAGGTGTTTTCTTTGGCTGGAGCAGACATTTAAAAAAAAAAAAACAGGAAAAAAAATAAGGAGAATGAGAACCTCACCCCCTCCTCGTGCCTTTATCAAAGGCAAGTATGCAGGTCTCTAACAGTTGGGGTCGCATTCCTTCAGACTAATGTACACTAATGGAGACATTCCTCATGTAGGGCTGGTGAGATCAGAGACAGCTGTAGTGACAGTCAGCACAAGCTGGAGTAGAAACCGTCCAAGGAGGATGGCATGGGTGACTGGTGAGCTTCACTGAGTGTGTTCTGGACTCACACCATGCTATGAGTCTTGGCTGAGTCTTGCCGTCACCGAGACCTCCCACCTTGCAGCCAGACCTCAGCTGAGCTTCATGTTGAGTAAGTGAGAGGCAATGGACAGGCCCTTCTGACCATAAAGGTGTCTACCAGCCCTTTTGTGACCAAGCAGGCTTAACCTACCATTTTTGGAAGAACCAGTTTCCCACGGTTTTCCCCTTGCATTAGCAACATTAGTGAAGAGACATTTACATAACCAGTAAATCATAGGCAAAAAGTATTTGTAAAATAAACATATTCTCTCTCTCCAAATATATATATATATGTTCGTGTGCATGTGTGTGTGTGTATATATATATATATCCCTGTAGATATGGATGCTTGAAAAGAGATATGATCTGTACAAATTTACATAAGGTCTGGGAGAGATGATACTCTATTTAAGTTTTCTTTCAGTGACTTTAATTTTCTATCACTAAAAAACAACATGTCTTTGTAACAACATTCACCCTTCACAGTGTTGGAACATTGTTTTGCAAGAAGCCTGCTTATTAATAATAATTAGCTAAGTTAGACAATCTCACTACCTGGGTTTTGCACTGACTCTGACACTAAGCAGCAACTGTGTGACCTTGCTTGGATCACTTAACCTTTCTTAACTTCTATTTCCTGCTTTGTGACATAAGAGGATTAACATAGATCAATGAGTCTCAAACAGTACAGCTTGACCCATTAGCAAATAAGGAAGCCAATTCAGTGAATTGTGAGTGTTAAAAATGAGAGAATAGGGCTGAGGGGAGAGCTCAGCTGCTAAAATGCTTTCCAGTAAAATTAAAGGTGGGAATTTGGATGCCCTGATTCCAACCTCAGAAGTGGAGCCTGGGAATCTCAGAGCAAGCTGGCTAGCCAGACTAGTCCTATATTCAAGTTTCAGGCTAATCAGAGACCAAGACTCAGTAAAGTGGAAGAGTAATGGAGGGTCTAGATATCACCCTTGGGTTTCCACACGTACATACACTCATACATACTCATACACCCATGTGCCCACACAACATGCATCTCCCACATGTGGATATTCATATGCACATGAAGCTATACATATACAAATGTAGATATTCACACACGCACATGCACATACACACACATACACACATGAAAATGGAACAGAATAGAAAATTTTAGAGTGGGGTTTCACGTTATATGAAAACATTATTTTTTAAACTTTTGTTTCAGTTGCATCTATGGTTTTATAGCTATTATTATATATATGATTGCCATGTGAAATGTTTTTCCAACTATGGAGTGAAGGTTAAAAAATAATTTTGAAAAATACCAAAACATACTCTCCTCTGGTGTGTCCTTTCAAAGGGTTTAAGCCCAAGACTCCCTGAAGCAGTAATCCTAACACACACATATACAACAAAGCACTCAACACACATATACACATATACAACAAAGCCTCTGTGCTGCCCCTCCATCATGAGGAGAAGTGTAGCCACCCAGGGGGTCCTGCAAGAGAAGGGGCATTGCTCTATTACCTTGTCAGTCAGGGTAGAGAGAAAGGCCTTCTGAACCCACAGACTGTGCTTGCAGGGAATTGCTGAGACCCGCTTCCCTCCACTGACTCCCTTGACAAGGGCATGACACAGGCAGACACGGTCAAGGTGAATGTCAGGGTGGTCTCCTGCACAAGAAGAAAGGGCCATCACATTTTTCCTCTTGCTTTCGTTGAAAACCCAGTATCAATCATCTTTAAACTGCCAGAGATCGATGGATGGTTAACAACCTACAGAGCATGTAGATTTGGTGATCAGGCGCCCTCTCCTTCTCTCTTTCTCTTAAAAAAAAGTCTCTTGCACAAACTCTTCACCTGGCTCCATCTATTCTGGAAGAGGTTTGGTCTTCAAGTAAACTCTCATCATTGTTAATGAGATATGTTTCACAACAAGACTAAGCAACAGGGTGTCAAATCCCTCTCTTGTTTCATAGTGGAGGTATGGGCCTGGGAGAAGAGGATGCTAGTGTCCTTCCCTAATTTTCTTTCTAAGTTGTATTAAAATAAATGGCCTGCCTTTCTTTCCTACTCCCCCATAGGAAGGGGTATCTCCAAATTTACACAATAGTCATATGGGCCAATAGTGGTTTTGGGGGGCAAGTTACTGACTGCAAAACTCTATGGTAGAGTCACAGGGAGAAGGAGACATGTCAAAAGTTGTTACTGAAAGAGGAGAGAAGCGAATGTTGTCAGGTAAGGGGGAAAGGGAAGATTCCAGGCAGAGGGGCAAATGCTGCAACACCTGGAACATCTGGGGCTCTGCACTCAGAAGGTTTTTTGTTGCTGTTGGATGTCACTGAATCTCGTAATCAAGGCACCATCTGTGAGCAGAAATTAACCCAGGGGTCAGTGCCCCCTCTAGTAATGCACCTCACATTTAACCGCTGAAATTGACTCCAGGCAGAATTATTACTGGTGCAAAGGTTGATAAATCTGAACCACTCTGAAATGCACTCATTCACTTTTCGCTGAACAAAAGACTTGTTGATCTCAATCAAACACTGCACTCTGGCCTTCACAGTATATGGGAAAATAACGTTATGAAGAGTGGGCCTTTTGGGAAGATCAGATGAAGTTCTGAGCCATTGTGCCGCTGTCCCTCTTCTTGAACAAGTTTAGTGAGACAAAACTTGCACTTGTTCAGAAGCTTTTTGAAAGTACCATTGGATTCAGTTCTCTGCATTTACAAAGATACTGCTTAAAAGGGAATGTGTGCTTTCATGATGGAAACTTTTATCTGGAAAGAGAGTCAAATTAGGAGGTATATCAAGTTGGGTAGTTGAAACATGTAAAAAAGGAAACCACTGAGTATGATGCTCTAACTCAGAGTTTCTATATAGTAAAGAAACTTATATGTTTCTGTAAGCTTTATAGTAAGAAGGTCTCACACATTTGGTTAAAAGCAGTTTCTTTAAAAAACAGAAAATATTACCTTCCTCCTACTTAAAATAGGTCCCTCCCAGTCTCTTTCTAACATCCTGCTGAACAAGTGACTTCTGACAGATTTGGGGAGAGGGGAAAAGTATTGTCTTCAGTCATGTATTGATGAGCTCATTGGGGTCCGGTGCAGAGCTCCAAACCCACAGTCATACAGATGGTCCTGGCCAAGCCCAGTTGCTCGCAAAACAAAACAAAAGGATATGAATGTGGGAAAGGGATTTGTGGGAGTGGGGAATAGGGATTGGAGAGAATTACAAGAGGATGGGGACAATCAAAATAAAAATAAAAAATAAAATAATATGATGTCATATATATGTATATGTTTGAAATTGTCAAAGAACAACTTCAATTAATAGAAAATATTCGCAGATACATATATGTGTGGGGTGTTTCATGTCTATGGCTTCATATCCATGAGTAGGTGCCTGAATTCCTGTGTATGTGGAAGCCTGTGGCTGATGTCAGAAATTATCCCTGAACACTCTTCTACCTTATTGATTTGAGGCTGGGTCTCTAATTAGACTCAGAACTCAGCTAGTCAACTTGTTCTGGGGATTCCCAGGATATGCCTTCTGGGGTTGGAATTATAGGTGGGCTACCACATTTTTCTTTAACATGGGATCTGAGGATCCAAATTCTGGTCCTTTCATTTGCAAGGTAAGTGCTTTAACTGCTGAGCCATGTCCCCAACCCTGGTTCCATGCAATTTTAACACCTTATGTTGGGTCTACAACCTTTTGCAGGATGTTTACATAGTTGCATGGAAAAGCATTTAAAAAATTGTTTATGTAAGCTTGTTCTTCACTCCTTTTGTTGTTATTTTCCTATGTTACACATTTATCCATTCAACCAGCAGTTAATATAGTGCCTACAGGAGGGTGTGTGGCTGTCTTGGAGCTAAGCAGTGACAAAGTCCTGCTCTCAGGGAGCATATGCTCCTGAAGACAGTGGAGTGTACAAGGCAGAATGACCATGCCCAGTGTGAGATTGTGAGCAGTGGGAACATGGTGTTGGGAGCTCTGCATTGAGGCAGATGTGTTATTTCACACACTTCCAGAACTGGCAGCTGCATCATCATTTTATTTTTAAAGAAGAAGAATATGCTTAATTGCTAAAGGAGGAAAATAATGTGTACAAATGAGAAAGAGCTCCACTATAAAGGCCATGGAAATAGATACTTGTCCAGAGCGTTTAGTCCCAGAGGAGAATGGAAAAGGAAGTGAGGTAGTAGATAGACTGAAAACCAGAAACCAGGGTCCCAAGAGCCTTTCCTTACACAGGCATGTTCTCCATGGTGTTTCTTTGAAGGTGTCTCTAAGAGGTTTCTGTTGTCTCTAGGCAAGAGTAGCTCAGGAAAAAGAGGTTTCCCTCCTGTTAAAGCAAGAAGAGAGGGGAAAAGGACGAGCCACAGAGTGAGGTCCCAGCCACCCTGCTTTGCTTACAATGGCTGAGAATGATGACCCCCAGATGTTCCAGCTTCAAGAGCAGAACCTGGAGCAAGGAAGAACAATTCTAGCAGAAGTGTACAGTTAGCTCCATGCACCAAGTGAAAGTACTTATAGGTAGGGAGGAAGCATATATGTGTGGCTCTCTAGAGGACAATAGTATGGGAAATATATCCCCCGAGAGTGCTGGGAAGGCAGCTCGTACATTTCCACCAGAGTAGCAGTAAGTCATACTAGAAAGTACTGGAGGAGTTAGGCAAAAGCTGTTTTCAAAGTTAGAGGTTAGAAGCAGTGTTAGGCAAGTAAAATAACGAGATTTCCAGTGGAATTTCCCTGTGATTTGCCAATGTAAGATACATCTGATCCGTATTTTACTTATTTATGTGGATAGTTTTCTTTGTCGGTCTAGTCTTATCTTCATACATTGGGAATCAGCCCCCTTGGTGTACAGATGGAATGTCACATGACTTTCTTTAGCCCTGCTCCTCCACTTCTGCTGGCTGGGAACAATGCTCTCTACTGAGCATGTAACTTAAAACACTCAATTTTGTATGGGACCTTTAGGAAAAAAGTCTTACCCAGTAGTACATACTTTGTAGAAGTCAACAAACAAGCAGGTCCAGCTGTTTCAAGAGTTAGCTGCCTTGACAACGCTGAACGAACACAGAAAAAGACAGATAGACTTGCAGGGTAGGATGGGAGTTGAATTCCTTCTACTCTAAGCTCTCATTCTTCTTGTGAGTTGCCATTGTTGAATGAAGGAACTCCTTGCAACTCCATCTGGTCCTCACGGTGCATCCTCAGCTGGTTGGCCCCCTTTCTTCTCGGCAAGTTGCACAGGTAAGGACCACCCTTTGGGGCTTAGCTTTGACTCTTCACCCAGAGTAGAACCATCCCAGAGAGGTCTCGTGGACACTTAGAGGAGAAAGAGCAGCAGCCATTCTCTATACCAGCGTTTCTTTTTCCTTAGACTAACGATGTCATCTCTATCATCCCCTACCCAACCTTTAAATTTTCCTAACCACTTGTTTGAAGCCTACAATCGACCTTTCCTCACCCACTGGGAAAAACTTCTTTATGAAACTATATTCTGCTAGCAACTACTGGATAAACTTTATCCAATTTTCTTGTTTTTCTTTCTCCTCCTTTCACATTTAATCTACTGTACTAAGCTTTATCTCAAGCTTATAAACCCACTTCAAGTAGAATCCGAGCTTCTGATTTGACTGAGATGAGATTGCCTGGATAGAATCCTCACAGAGAAAACCCTTAGGTGGGCTTTTATGTCTATCTCTTGATATATATGACTATTAATATAAGCATATACATATATTCTAGTTCAAATATGTACATTGAGTTTGCATCCAAAGAATAGGAGCTTGTAAAGTTCCTAATTCTTGCCTTAATATCTTCAACAGCATGTACTTGAATTTCCATATTAGTTTTTCTCAGTGGTGTGACTATAATTCAACTCTAGTATTACAACTTTGTAATACAACGGCATGAAACCATAATACATTGTCATTTTGTAGGTCAAAACGGTTCAGATTTCGACAATTTGATATGGTTTAATGTAGCCTAATTAACTCACTTATTCAACAAAGCCTCGAGTGCTTGCAGTGAGCATTAAGTCAATTTCCATGGGAGATTAAGAGATGAGAATGACGTCGTTTCTCAGCGTCTCTAGTGTGTACAGCACAGCTGGGGTGCAGATAGGAAGTGGCTTGTCCTTCAGAAGGGAAAAGCAGCTGTCTGCACGAGGGACCAGCCTCCAAGACAGTGATTTCTTACCTCACTGTTGTTCTTAAAGTCAAGCTCCAACTCCAAGATCCTTTGGTTCCACTGGGCTTCTTGAGCTGAGGTCGAAGTTTCTAGCTCAGCCTTCACCCATCTGATGTTATTCCTGTTCCCTTGTGTCCGTAGCAATGCTTTCCCATCTATTTCTGCTACGCCTGCCTCCCAGAATGCTTCCTCTTCAGAATGTTTAGAATGGACACTGACTCCTATTTTCTGGATTCCCATCCCATTGTATAGCTCCTGACTGCAAAATGTGGGGCTAACACTGGTGCAGCCTCACTGAACTGTTGCTATAGTAAAGGATCATGTGTTGGTGGGCTGGCTCCCAGCATGTTCTTTGGGAGGGGTTAGAACCTTCAGGAGGCAGAGTCTAATGAGTCATTGCAGGGATGTAGTCAAAAAAGGATTTGGGAGGCTTTGCCCTCCCCTTGCTTTTTTGCTTCCCATCTATGATTTGAGGAATTGATTCTACCACGTACTCCCTGGTATTATTACCTAGTGTCCCCACCAGAGAGCTGCAAGTTATGGATCCACCCAATCTTAGATTAGAAGTTCAAAGACTATGAGCTAGATAGATGCTTACTCTTCCTGAGTTAGTCATTGCAGCTGTATGGCTAACACAAATGCATATGCTAATTTGTTATGTGTTAGTATTCAACAAACGCCGTGTTTTACTATAACTTTTGCATTTCTGATCTCACTCATCTTCGAAGACTCTCATCAAGGGTCCCAGGCTTCCTCCAGAATGCCCTCAGATCTTCTTTCCTCTGGTTTTCCTCAGCACATCTGTAACTGCTTGCATGCCAGTCTTCCTTTGCTTTTAAGTATTTGTACTTCTCTCTCTCTGTCTTCTATAATCTACTAGCATCTGAAGTAGCTGCAATTCTCCAGATGATTTTAGAACAGTCTTCAGCCAAACTACCCTTATTTAGACTCAGATACTAGCTGCCCTTCAGGGGCGTCCCCAGGCCACCCAAACCTCTGATCAACTACTTACCAACTCAGATGCTCCCAGGACCCTAGCAGCCTTGATAATTCACTAGAACATTCACAGATCTCAGGAAAGAGCTATATTTATGATTATAGTTTTACTATAAAGTATGCAAATTAGGCAAATGAAATGAAAGATCAGGACCAGTGTCTCAATACAGAGCTTCTGTGTCCTCCCAGAATGGACTTGAGACATGTGTCCTTTGGACATACTATAATGTACACAAACTGGGCTGCTTCTCTGAGTTTTGATTATTCAAAGTTTTTATTAGGGTTTGTATTTGGCACTTGTCTCATTATTGAAACAAAATACTTGGCAAAAGCAACTTAAGAAAGGACAGACTTACTTGGCTTCAGTTGCAGTGGATTTGAGTCCCTCTTGTCAGGAAAGATGCAACAGTGGTCCCACTGCACCACTGTCAGCAAACAGAGTCAGGAATCCTGCTGCTCGCTCACTTTCTCCATTCTGTTCCACTTGGAACCTCAACCCTAATCTAATCTAGAGAATCCCTCACAGACACAGCTTGTTTCCATGCTGATTCTAAACGCTGTCAAGTTGATAATCATGATTAACCATCCCAGGTTTTCATTAAGTGATCATGACTCATTGGTGACATCACTGAGCTCTATCTCCAGCCCCTCCCTCTTCCCTGCAGGTGGAGATCATATGGCTCTGTTCACATTCAGTCTTCACATTCAATCCATCATGATGGATTTCCATCATGACCAGTCAAAGTCGGGTTTGGTCAAGGGGCGCATTATGGAGAATAATGATGCTCCTTTTTGCCACAAGGGACCCAACACAAGAACCAGACAATTCCTTTTGTATTAAACCTGCATTAATTTTCCTCATGTTGAATTCTTCCAGGAATGTCCTGACTGAGAAATATTGTGAAGAACTTGGACCTGCACAAGCTTTGATTAAAATAATTTGTGACAATATCATAATAGTATCCCTACTGTCATTGATAATATTGAGAGCACTTCCCCACACCATGATATGGAAGATTTGCTTCAAAATAATGCTGGAGAGAGGTCAGAAACAAGAGTGGTCCTTATTTAATCATGACTGAAACTTGTGTTAGATGACAGACTTCTTTCTACTCCCTATATCATTTCGTATCTATCTAGTGCTATGTTCTTTTCCTTTTGAGTTTTGGCAATTTTTTATTACAAAAATATCTTTCAAACTGAAGATTTTCTGCAAAGTTGTTGCATAAGATTAGGGACCATTCCACCTTAACTAGTGAGCTTTTTTTTTTTTTTTAAGTAGTACTTCATTCAGTATGTATCCAAGCTACATGGGTCAATGTTGAATGTGAATGGCATGTGAATGGCAGGAACCATTGCTATCCCTAACACTATTCCTCCCACAAAGGCAACTTGTGAAGTATTGTACCACCAACACTTGTGCTCCCCAAGAGTCATGTCCAGCTGTAGAGGTAGAAGTTACCTCTAGTATATGCCTTCAGGCTCGACCTGTCCTCCTCTTTTAACCTCCCATTAGTAACCCTTTGCCTAAGTTTCCTCTTTATCATTTCCTGCCTTTTGTCACTTTGTAAATATGTGAAATATATCTTGTTTAGCTTTGCTTGTATTTGAGCCTTATAAAGATAGCATAGCATCTATAATCTTTGGGGTCTTGCTCACCTACCTTCCTGCCCAGCATCAACATTACCTATCTAAGCTTTTATATAACCTTGTGAGGAGCTGTAGCTCATTCATTTCATCTGAACAGACTTCAATTGCCATTGATGCCACATCTGTTTTGCTGTCAGACTTGTGACAAGCAAGAATTTAAAATATTTGATTGAAGTCCTTTGTTGTCATTGTTCATGACAGAGTCTCACTATGTAGCCTAGATTGGAACTGGTGATCCTCTTGTCTCGGCCTCGTGAGGCTGGATTACAGGCACATTCCAACACACTGGCTTCAATGAAATATTTCTTTCTCTCTACCTCCCTCCCTTTCTAGGTATATCTTTCCCTCACTCTCTCTCCTCCTTTTTTTCTCCCCTCCTCTCTCCCTTCTTTCTTTCTTTCTTTCTTTCTTTCTTTCTTTCTTTCTTTCTTTCTTTCTTTCTTTCTTTCTTTCTTTCTTTCTCTTTCTCTTTCTTTCTTTCTCTTTCTTTCTTTCTCTTTCTTTCTTTCTTTCTTTCTTTTTCTTTGTTTCTTTCTGTCTCTCTCTCCTTCCTTCCTTCCTCTTTCTTTTTTCTTTCTTCCTTCCTTTCTTTCTTCCTCTCTCTTTCTCTCTTTCTCGCTTTCTTTCTTTGTCTTTGTTCTTTCTTTGTCTTTGTTCTTTCTTTTTCTTTCTTTCTTTTGTTCTTTCTATCTTTTCTTTCATTCTTCCTCTTTTCTTTCTCTCTCTCTTTTGTTCTTCCTTTCTCTCTCTCTTTCTTTTGTTCTTTCTCTTTTCTTTCTCCCTCTCTGTCTTTTGGTATTTCTCTTTTCTTTCTTTCTTTTGTTCTTTCTCTTTTCTTCTTTCTTTCTCTTTCTTTTGTTCTTTCTTTCTTTTTCTTTCTTTCTTTCTTTCTTTCTCTTTCTTTCTTTTCTTTCTTTTTCTTTCTTTCCTTTTTTCTCTCCGTCTTTATTGTTCCCTCTTTCTTCTCCCTTCTCCCTTCTTCTCTCTTTTCTTTTTTCTCCACCCATTTTCATGTGTATGTTGTGTTTGTGTATGCATGTTCTCATGTGTGAGGGTGTTAGTGTGTGGGGTGAGCACATGCAAGTGCATGTGGAACCCAAGGTTGATACCAGGAATCATTCTTAATTGGCCTTTCACCTTATTCTTTTTGAGACAGGATCTCTAATCAAACTCAGAACTTATGGATAGGGCTAGTCCAGTTAGACAGTTTGCTCTGGGGATTCCCAGTCTCCACCTTCTGAGGGTGGAATTGCAGGTGGGTAGCCACAACCATCCTGCATTTTTATGTGGGATCTGGGAATTTGAACTGTAGTCCCCCTGTTTGCATGGCGTACATTTTAGAGGCTGAGCCACTTCCCCCGTCCTTCTCTGGTCTTGGCTTGCATTTTCTGTCACTAATGAAGCTTACATCTCCAGTCATGCATGTAAGCCCTTTGTGCTGCCTCTCGGCAATGCTTGCTCATGCCTTATCATTGTTTTTCCTGTAGTTTAGGATTTCTTTTATATAAGGCAGTAGTTTTATTGATTTCATTTTTACTATTTACCTATTTATTGATCTTTTTTGAGATGAATCACATTTAGAACTGGAGAAATCATTCTCCTCTCCTTCACGTTGCCCACAAGGAAACTGGAAGTGAAGAGTGTGGAACAGCTCCCCTGACATCATAACTCATAATTGTAGTCATGCTGAGACTGATTCCTGAACCTTTCGGCTCTTCTTCAAACAACATTCCTATCATACAATGATAACCTCCCTTGATCGATTTGTCTTGACTTCATTTTTAAAAAAATAAATTAAAGTGTTCAAATAAAATTTTTCCTAGGAAAAAATAAACATGTGGAAAATGAAGAAAATTTAATTCATATTTAATTCTATATACCAGATGCAAGTGGGTACAATCTATGTTTCCTTCCAGACGATAACTGTATAGGTACTCACTGTGAACTGCTGCCTATGGGTGGGTTATCATCGAATGTACATCAAACATGAGTCATTATTCTAAACACTTTACATCTACTGCTTCATTCCATCTCTTTAAATCCTATGGCATAGATAATCACCATTATCTTGAGTGTGGTAGGCAGCGGTACAGCTGGACAGCTACAGATTCAGGCAATATCTACTGTCAACTTGGCAAAATTTAAAATCACCTGGGAAACAAAACTCTGGACACGATAGTAGGGGATTATCTTGATTATGTTAATTGAGGCAGGAAGATCCACCCACTGTGGGTCGCTTATTCCTTCCTGAATCCAAGCCTGCCAGTTGGAGAAAGGAACTAGGCTGCAGCATGCATTCATTGCTCTCTGCTTTCTGACTGTGGATGCCACGTGACTAGCTGCTTAAGGCTCCTGTTGCCCAAACTGACATCTCTGTCATGATGAACTGTAAGTCAGAATAAACCTTCTCTCCTTTAAGTTGTTTTGATTAGGGCATTTTTATCATAACAGGAAAACCTGTATATTTTCAAATTATTAGTTACTTAGTACCACTATATGAAATAGTTGGGTTCCACTGAATAAAATATGTCACCTTATTTTATTTAATAACTCCCATGCTATTACTTAAGTTGTCTTTAATGCTTAAATTTTATAAAATTGGAAGTGATGAATATCTTTCTAGTGATATTATAGTGATATATAGTGATATTTAGGGAAAAACTCTTAGAATATGTGCTAGGTCTAAAGAAGTACAAATTAGAAAATGAACAGATTTTCTTCCACAAACATTTCACTGGAATATAACTTTAAACCCATAACTTGAGCAGGAGCAATATACCTGTTATTTCTGCGTTTATTGTATTTATTCATTTTTCTTGTCCATGCCCCACACTTGATATAATTATGCTTTTGTTTTTAATCACACTATTTTTTTCTTCTGCAGACTCAGATTCTGCTACAGATTCACTTCTGTAGCAGAGCGAGAGGGTATGCAGAGATCATTTATTCTATCCCTTCAATTTAGGGAGTCCAGGGGAGGTGAACAGATTCATCCAGGCTCACCTAGCAGGGGTGCCTGGAGAGAACCCCCAGGCCTGACCCCAGATCCAGTGACCTTTCCTCATCCTTCAGATGTCATAATGACAGCCCCTAAGTTGTCACCATTATTGATTCCCCTCCCCTTTTCAAATTGTGGGAGAAAATCGTTGCCGTTATATTAATCACCAGCACATTGGAAGGCAGCAGGACAATGGTATCCAGTCAGCCAATACTGGCTGCTGAGAGATAAACTGTAGCCGTGTCCTGGAGCTTGTTTTCATTTGCTCATTGTGAAATTTGGTAAGATTGATGGCAGGCAATAACTCCCCTTCCTAGCATTTTATGTAAGAGTTTTCACATAAAGGGATAATAGGACATTTGTCATCGTCGCCTCTCTTTTTCTTTCTAACTTGGTTCCCTGGTTACTCAGGAGCCGTTAAGGTTACCTGCCCAGACATCTGATGTACACAACATCAGGCGAGAAACCCTTCCCTGTCTTTGAAGCAAACAATGAAGCAGGAAAGCACATTGCCATTTTCTGACTGACCTCAATCACTGAGGGTGGACCCCGCACGTTACATCAGTCGGCCGGCTCCATTACACTGCCCTGCGCCGTGCTGGAGCTCCTGAAATATTGATTTTTGCAGAGCCGGCGCGCGCGCACACACACACACACTGAAAAAAAAAAATCAATATTCCAGTACACACAACAGAATAGGCAGCTGAGCAGAGCGGGGACCAACTCTGAGGGCTGGGTGTAGCAGGGAGTGGGGTGGGGGTTGGAGGAGAGAATGCCCGGGGAGAGGTCCCTGCAAACCTGCAAACCCAGAAAGGTCAGATAAACAGGCAAGTGTGCAGAGTGAAGAGAAAGATCCCCGAGGATAAACAGTTGCAAGGAACAGTGATTTATCTTTCCATGGGGGGAAATGGGGAGAAGGAAAGAGTAAATTGAGAAGAGAGGATGGGGAAGAATTTTCCAGGTAAGAATCTTCCCATGAAAATGCATCTTTTGTTTTTCTGTATCATCCGGCTAGATTTAAAGAGATAATACAATACTTTATTACATGAAGGGAAAAAAATCAAGCTAGGCCTGTGCTGAGGAATATTTTTATTTTTACAAAAAAATACAGCCCTTTTTCTCTAGTGGCCAGAGGCTGACAGGTTTAGATAAGTAGTCTCTACCTCTGCAAAAGCATTATTGGCTTCTCCTTGGGGGAGGGAGGAGAGAAGAAGTATGGTCATGTGGCCAACCTATCCATTCCCTTTCTTTCTACAAAAATACATTCTTCCATAGCTCCCAGCGTTTATATATCACTGCCCCAACTCAGGGAATTCGGAGCTCTGGACTTCTCTGGAATCACACCTCTTTATGGGTGCGGGAGGAGACCCTCCTCCAGGTTCCACTCTTCAGTGCCTAGTATTCTGCAGAGGTCAGAGTTCAAACCGACCACCTTTGCAATTAGTCCCTGTGGACGTTTTTGAAACAAAACATCAGAACTAGTATTTCTATTTTTAAATCGCCCCTTGGCTTCCTTTTACTTGGGTATGGACAGTGGGCAGCTAATTAAAAGGTATGACTTTCAACTCAGGAATTCTTGATTTGGGTTTGTCCTAGAAATTCTCTTTTTGAGAATTCAGCTACTGCTTCTTGAAACTCACGGCCCGCTCCCCCTTCCCCTCCGGGAGAAGGGATAGGAGAAGTGTCTTCCTCAACGTTTTCATTTTCTATTCTGCCCAAGAAGCAGCCTTTTCTTCCCCAACCCTGGAGAAAAGACCCAGGCCCAACCTGGGCCCAGGCGGGGTGGAAGGGGCTCCGGGTGAAGCGGCATCCAAGCGCATCATGCACAACGTTGATTCTTTGGGCCCAGAAAGGCAAGCTAACGACTGTAGACGGCCGCTGGAGGCCCAACCCGCAGGGGTGGCCGGAGGAGGGGCCGACCGTCCAGCCAGGTGGCCACCTGGAGCGCCCGGCCCCGCCCCGCCCATGACCCCGCCCCCGTCTGACCAGCGGGCCGCACCCCCGTGCCCGCCCGGGACCTCGTGCAGCCGCTCTATTTGCATAAGGAGGCGTCTCCCGGACCCGCCCGGCGTGCACGTGACCATGGGAGGCGGAGAGAACCTGCTGACTTGACACGAGCCGCTGTGCGGCTCCCCTTGGCGCGGAATAGCAAGAGCAGCCGTGACCTCCGACCCCGCCCGCCGGCAGCCAATAAGAGCGCAGGTCGTCTCCAAACCCAAAATTTCCACGTCGGCAAAAGTCAAGATGGAAGGGAGCGGAGCGGAGCGCCGGGGGGAGCTGTCCTAGAGTGCCTGGAGGGGCCGGCGCCGGAGGGGCAGACTGGGGAGCCTGCGGCGGACGCTCGAGGGGCCACTCGGGAGGGCGTCCTGGCCGCGCTGACCCGGGGGCGACCACCGCCCGCAGCCCCAGAGCCTCTGGACATCCGTTTCGCTAGCCGCCTGTGCACCGGGACCCGGGAGAAACTGCCTGCTGCACGCCGGGCGGGGACTCCAGGGAGCGGGACGGCGGGGGCAGGATGGGGAAAGGACTTTGCAGACCTGTTGCACGGGCGCAACAGCTGTTCGGGAATGGATCGTGGGGGAGGGACCTTGGGGGCGGTGGATGGGGGGAAGGTGGTCGGAATTGTTGCAGGCTGGGGCGGGAGATCCGGGCCTGTGTGGGGCTCCAGTGCAGACAGGATCTGCGGGAAACCCTGCCTGGGCGGGCAAAGAGAAGCTCCGAAGAGTGAGTGGGTGGGACCGAAGGGACCCGACTGCCTGGACGCGGGTGCCGGGCTGGGCGCGGGTAGTTGTAAGATCGGGAATAGAGTGGTGGGATCGGCTGCGCTTTCCTGGGCCGTCCCGTCTGCGGGCCTGGGTGTGCTCCCCGCCTTGATTCCCAGCTCCAGGAATTCGTCCTCGTGCGGTCCCCGACCCCCGCCAACTTTCCAGATGGGAAGGTAAAAAAGTTGCACAAGTTAGTTGAAGTGAGTGAGCTGCTTGCAAAAGTTTAGTAACAGGCCGGAGGAGGTGGGGGCTGGACCGGGAATGGGCTGTGGTGTGGGGGCGGGTAGGAGGAGGGGGAGGGTGTGCGATTCCCGCGATTCTGTTCGCTGTGACATTGCGACCAGATTTGGTCGCGCTGGGCTGTTCGAACACCATTTCTGTTGGACATTTTACTCCTGCCGACCGCCGCAGTAAGTTTCCATAATTAATGACCCATTCCATTATCGGTCGCATCCTGAGCAGAATGGCTTCTACCGACTTCTTCTTTGCCTTCCGTGGGGGCGAAGGTTGGGGAGGCACACCTGCAAGAAGGAAACTTCTAGAGGAAGACAGTCCGCTTGGTCTTTTGAGGCAAAGTTCTGAGACACTCCGACTCTGAGTATGATAGAAGTCAGTGCACTACAGAACTTTGTCTCTAGAGGCTGTGGTCGCCGCCTCCCCGTGAGGGCCCAGGACGCCAGGCTGGTGGCCCTAGTGGCCACGTCGTTGCGCCTTTCCTTTGGGGGGGAGGGGCAGGGCGAGAGGAGGCACACGTGCCACGTGAGGAGTTTGACCAACGCCTTTGAAGCCAGTGGGTTAAACCATGTGGAGAGAGTGACACTCCTTTCCCCAGTTTCTTCATGTTTTCCCGGTGGACTTATGATTGCAGAGTTTGTTTTTTAAAAAAATAAGTTGTAGGTTTTTTCAAGGTTATTTTAAAAAACACTAAAGACTACTTAGCTTATTGAGTACGGAGATGCAAGTTTTTGGTGGGTGTGTCGGTGTGCAGTGCCCTACAGGAGTTCCATACTCTAAGAAGGAAATGCGTTTGTACCAAAGCCACAGATAATGTTGATCTTTTACTCAGATGATCTGCCAAATAAGCGTTACCTGGAAGGACTGGGTTTGGGGATCTAGTCTCAATTCTGAGTCTGATTAAGGTCCTGTAGACTTCTATTTTTTAAGTGCGTTTTGTTAATGGAAAGGAAGCTCTTTTTCTAAGAAAGCATTTTGACAGCCATTTAGGTGGTGGTGTTTATACTTCTGGACCGGAAGGTACTTTGTATGGAAAAAATGCTTTTCTGAACCCTAATGGAATGTGGGTTGGGGTTAGCAAGTTCCTCATAACAGTTTGCTTCTGCAGTGGGCAATACTCTGCAGTGACTGGCACCCTGCTGTAGTTTGATCACTGCCTTAATTTGGCTTATGAGCTTTTGGCTGGAGAATCAGTGGATCTAAGGAATTACAAAACCTCCTTATTAACAAAGACACTTACCTGATGGGATCCTTTCAACACCTAGTGATGAGCAAAAAGGAAACGATGCCCACCACATCGCTAAACTGCAGATGCTTGAAGGATCCCCAAACCCAGTCCTTCCAGGTAACGCTTATTTGGCAGATCATCTGAGGGCTGCTTCAGAAGCCCTAGGGTCACCCATTTGTGTCTTTATGAGGTCCTCGATTCAAACAAAACAAAACAGCCAATCACTTTTTTTCCCCCTGGGTGTGTACTCAGCTGATTTATGGTTGGGAGAGGGCTGATAGGGGAAGAAGGGTCAGTAGGACAAAGTATTCTACTGCGAAGAGCCCACTGGAAGGACTAATGGTTTCTCCCAGAATGCTATGACTTCATCCTCAGGTTGCCTGGATCCTCCTACTTGGCAGTTACGCATTTCCTACCTGCCCATCGGTGACTGTCCTTCATTTCTCCAGTTGTGTATCCCCAATATGGCTGAACTATGTTCTTGGACTTAAATAAAGTGATTTAAGCTCTGGTTCTCTTTGTATTCACTTGAGATACAAGGCATGCTTCTTGATAAAGAAGATTTCTGTGAACGACTGTCCACAAAGACAATATGAAATTTCTGAACTTCTACAAAACTTAAGCCAACTTTGTAAGAGAATAAAAGTGGCCTGGGGTAGAATGGTTGGTAGGGAGAGTGGTCATCCACGCAGAGGATTGAGATGGACTTGCATCTTCAAGTAAAACTAAAGTTTGGAATCTGTAACATAGATCCATCTAGTCTGGCTATGTTAAAATAATACTGCGTGAAGTCTTGCTTCGCCTCCTGCCTGTGGCTCTGAGTGAGTTAAGGGAGCAGCCAGAAGGGAAGGCTGTGGTTTACTCCTGGGCTGTGGGTGCCAGGTGAAGGCTCCAACAATCAGTGGTCCCGTGGTCCCTACTGTAAAGCTCACATTGTCTCACAAACCTGATCATTGAGCCACCAGGGATTCGTCATCCAGAGCTTTAGGTTTTATTCTAGATGCTAAAGGTGCAACAGTGAGTTCAGATCTTGTCCTTCCGAGGTCATTGCTACGCAGGACATGGTATAAATACAGACAGCAGTTAGGAAGGTGGCAAAACAGGCAGTGGTAGGAATGCTGTGTGTCAACCCAAATTCTGGGCCAAAGGGAAACCTCACCAGCAGCTCACTGTGTGGCCCAGGCCCTTTTGCCGTTATTTTACACAATTCATGAGAATGAATGAATGAAAGGTGCAATGAAATACGTGCTTTTTTTTCTCTCTCTTTAAAGAACATTTTAAACTTGAAATGCAAAGGTAGGGAAAGGTGAGAAGAGTACTGGCAGGTCTTTGGTGAAGAACAGAAGTGGCAACACTGATTCTCTGGGCTCCTGATTCTTGATCTACATACAGTGTCCAACCATGCTTCTAGCAGCAGAATTCTAGGATCATAGGGGTCAATGACTTCAGTGCTTATTCTAAAAACTCCCAAATGTGTGCAGATATTAAATCATTAGCAATAGGTGGGCATCCTGCTTCTTGGACTCCCCAGTACCACAGACGTGTTTGTGTTCCTGTCTTAACAGGGCATGCGATGTCCAGGAAGTACTTATTTGCTTCTTCCTTTATGTGACTTTAAATGTTCATAGTCATGGAGGTAGTATGTATAGTGGGGGATGGGATCTTTCTTGGAATTGCTACAGACACAGGAAACTTTACAAATGCAAAGCTGTGGACAGGAAAAGAAAAAGACAGCTCATTCTTTATACTACCCATAATAATCTTGGAGGAGACTGATGGAGGGGAGACGATGTGTCTCCAGTGGACTCCTATTAGTACTGGATAGGGCTCATGATATTTCCCACCATTTCATTAACTGGATACTAGGAGATGTAATACTGGTTTCACTTAAGGAAAAAAGCCAATGCCAAGATGGCTTCTCCACTTTGCCGTTTAGCTGTGCTGTTGCCAGTTCACAGGAAAAATGCAAAAATAACTAGTAGTTACCTAATTCATGCCATGCAGCAATACAGTACTTAGATCTATGCCCTGTACAATTATATAGTACTTAATCAGTGCCATGCACAGCTATATTGTAGTTGTTTGTGCCTTCACAGATAACACGGTACTTAATTTATGCCATAATTTATGCCATACGCAGCTATGCACTATTTAATTCATGATAAGGACTGTTGGTATTCATGTATTATTCTGTCTGGGAACTCAATACTGCTCTTATCATTCCCAGTTTACAGATGAGGAAACTGAAGCCTGAAGAAATTAAATAACTCACCCTAGGCTCAGCTAGTCTGGCTGAAGCCGGATCCAAGCAAGGCAGTATGAGTCAGAGTTGACTCTGCCCAGCCATACTGTGCAGGGTCTCATATCTGGACCTAACTGGTTATGGGGCTGTAAAAACTGAAAGTCCAGGTTCAGAGTTAAAAGCACTAAGCAAATTAGGGCTCAGCTCAATGCAATTTTAGCCTGTCTTTAGCATGAGAGGTTGGTGTCCAGGGAAGTAATAGTAGTCCTTTGGGAATTGTTTTACTCTTTGGGTTTACTGACCACTGTCAATGGGCAGAACTGAATATTAGAAAAAGAGCAACTGTTTCTTCAAGAAGTGTCATACCTAAGTGTTATAATTAACTCGATATGAGAAAAGCAGTAGAATTACAAAACATATCTAAATCGCGCCAATATGCTCATAAAGCAACCTTTGCATCAGTAGGTAGCATATGCCAAGCCTTGGATGTGAGTCTTTTGCAGTGGGATACATGGACTACTGATGAATTTACGTGGAATATCCAGAAAGACTCCTCAAAGGTGTTGATATTTCTGAATACTGAAGACTGAGTAGGAGTTACCCAAATACAGGACAGGAAACCGTTTCTAATCCATGGAACAACCAGTACAGACAGGGGAAAATGAGAGCATGCCTGATGTTTTTAGGAATTAGCAAGTCTTTGCATGTGGCGTGCATGAAGGGTATGTGTGTAGGGTGAGCAACAGGCAATGCACCCCAGGAGATTGGCAGGGGAAAACTATGGGGGCCTTGTGTTAGGCTGAACTCTTCCTGAGAGCCAGCTGGAGCACTGAGAGATCCGAAGCACAGAAATGGCCCCGTCGCCTGTGCTTTTGGAGAAAACATCAGGAAACAGAGAGGGAACACTGTCTGGGGGCAGCAGAGCCAGCTAGAAAGCTGTTAGAGACGCAGGGCAGACTGCGATGGCAGCCAGCAGCGGGCACAGGAGGTTGTGGGTGGGTTCGTGATGACAGCCGGAAGACCCCTGGCTTTGGACAACAGGGCAAACACTCAAGGTGGCCTCGGAGGCCCTGGACAGCCTATGTTCCTGGTAGTGCTGACCCAGGAAGAAAATTGGCACTGGTCTACATTGTGTATAATATTTCCAAATATTAAACTTGCTTGGCTGTAATGCAAGTCAATTCTGGAAATGTAATATTAGAATTATCTCTTTAACCCTTAAAAACATACTCAAAGGTTTTCTGGACTTGTGAAATTGGAGTCAGCGATTGTCAGATCATCAGCAGAATATACAAAGGTACAGTAGAGGCTGAGGAGGGTTGGCTGGAGGGAATAATGCAAAAGAAATCTGTAGGTTTGAGGACGAGGTTAAGGCTGAAACCAAGGAGGAAGAGTGCACGCAGCCCTGCTGGGATGAGAGGAGGTCCCGTAGCAGAGGAGGTGCAGGAGGTGTCCCATGTCAGTGGGAGCATGACCTTTGGTGGGGAATGAATGCCACTGCTGCCAACACATGGGAGGCTGCTGGTCAGGGACAGAGACAGGGCAGGACTACCCTGTGCTCTCTCTCCTGCCGTCCAGTCTCCTGCCATATCATAGCTTTCCACTGGCTGAGTCCTGCTGGAAACAAAGGGCCACAGTGCAGCTAGGATCAACCAAAGTCAGGGTCCATATGAACAGTGATTTGAAGGACCCACAGAGTTGCCACAACAGATTTTTTTTTGGTATCCTGTGAATCACACACCCATATACACAAGCTTGTAAGAGGGATCAATTCTTTGAAGTCTTCCTAAGAATTATAGTCCTCCATGTCTGTTATTGGGATTTTTATTATTTATTTATCTATTTATTTATTTATTGCTTGTTTGTTTGTTGCCACATAGTGTCATTTTCCATGCCACCAAGGGCATAAGTCTCAGTGTGCTGTTCTCAGGAGACAGTCCATTTGTGTCCCTGCATTCAGGTGACTGACACTTCTGGAAATTTTGATCGTGGATCTTTTTTCTTCTTTGTGTGTGTGTATGTATGAATGTCCACATGGGCGCGGGCTTGCATGTGTGTGCGGTTCACATGCATAGATGTTTGCTTGTAGAGGCCCCAGACTGATGTCCACGTCTTCTTTAGTATTATTAGTATTAAGGTAGAGCTTGCTGATTGGCTGGTTAGCTAGTTGGCTTCCTGTGAGATGTTCTGTCTTTGCCTCTGGGATTACAGATGGCCACAATGCCTACCCAGCATTTAAGTTGTTTCTAGGGATCAGAACTCTAGTTCTCACACTTGCAGGATAATCCTTTCCACTGAGCTGTCTCCTGGCCCCGCTTGAACCATTTTTCCATGTGCGTTTCAGAGAATTAAGCCCCTTCACATCATCTACATGCCATCACTACCATCCACCTCCTGAACTTGTTTTTATCACATCATACTGAAGTTCTGCCCCCCCTTTACCAAAAACACCCCAGGGCACTGAGATTTTCTTGCCCTCACTTGAAGGGGCCAGCAAAATGATCAGATTGAATTGCACAAGATTGGGAAATGACAGTGACATTATGCCACCTAGATTCCCTAGGTAGGAGTGGTTATAATTTCAGAGGTGCGAAGGGTGGGGAAATGGGTTGCTTCGAATCCATGAAATACTTCAGAGTATTTCACCTCCATAACTAGCGTTCATGAGTGGCTTTCAGACGTCCCTCAAACTTGTTCTTTTCCTTTCTCAGGGAGGTCAGTGAAGACCTATGGCAACTTGAATTCTTAGGATGAACATGACTACCTTTGAGTAACATGGTTTAAAAGGAGAGCTGTCCTCCACAGGTTCATGAATTTGAATCTTTAATTGTTTAGGAAAGTCATGGCGCCTTTAGGAGGTGGAGTCTTGCTGAAATAAGGCAGTCACGGGGGTGAGGGGGGTTGATGCTGGTTAACCCTGTCCTGCTTGAGTGAATGAGTCTACTCTTGATCTAGCAGCAGTTCTCAGCCTCCATGATGTCTGCAGTGACTTGAGCCTCCTCCAGCTTCTGCCTCCAGAGTCATGACTTTTCCATCATAAAAGACTGTATCTCCCCTCTACAACCGTAAGCTGAATAAATCTCCATTTTCTCCCTTAACTTGGTTGAACCTTAGTTGAATCTCACACAGCAACAGAGAAAAGTAACTGGTACACCCCACTGTGCCCTAAATGTTTTGTTTTCTATGTGCAATGCAATATGAAGAAGACTAGGAAGTGTGGCTCTGGCAGGTCTCCATCTTTAGTTAGTTGGACTTCGGGACTTATGTTTAATTCAGTATCATCTGTGTGCATCAGTAGGCAAAGGGATGCTGATAGGAGAGCTGGGCCAGGAGGCCTCATCTAATGTACTAGGACAGCTGCCATTTCAGAGTAAGATGCAACCAAGCCTTTGAAACCTGTCTGCACCATGCTAGGAAAAGCTGGAGAGAGTTTAGGGCTCCTAATAGAGTGAAATCTGCCCATGCCTTGGAGCCAGTCATTCCAGCTATACGGCTTAGGACACACTTGGCTCTAACTAGAGGTAATGTTACAGATCAGTGAATGAAGTCTGAACTCATTTGGGCTCTCTGTGAGTGACCCCGTATTAATAATGTATATATTCAAAAAGACATGCCCACATTTGTAGGTTCCAATCTGAATTAGGGTGGTGGTAGTAGAGAACAGTAACTTAAAAGGCACTATACTTTTGATTGACATTTAAAAAGTAGTACAGTGGGACCTCAAGAGGGCTCAGCAAGTAAAGTAGCTGTGTGCAAACTTGGAAACCCATATGGTAGTAAAAGAGCCTTCTGAAAGCTTTCCTCTGACCATTTGCCCCTTGGCGTGCTTTCTGTCTGTCCTCTCTCTTTTTGCTTTTTCTTTCAAATAAAATATTTTTTTAAAAATACGTTATTTCATGATTAAAAAACTGAATTTGGGGTGAAAATACATAAATTCATTGTATTGACATGTGATCAACAAATTTTTTAAAAAGATCAAAAAAAAAACCTATAAATTTTCCACAAGGGTAAATGTCAGATAGAAAACAACATGGCAGCGTTAGACCAGCAGTCCTGTATTGGCTCTCCTCTCCTACATGACATGTACCCAGAAGTTAGTCCTAGTTACAATGCAGTACGGGTAAGACGTGCTTGACATGGATTGAGACAGGGGCCTTTCCACCCATATTGGCCTAGTGTTTAGTGCTAACCATCAGGTCTTCTGAGTTAGGCTCTCTGGAATGATAACAATTAACCACATGTTGAGCTCATTTAAAATGAAATTAAATGAAAAATTGAGTTTCTTAGCCACAGTTCATCAAAAGCTGGTATCAGGCACGCACCTGTAATGCAGTCTTTTGGATGACTGGGTTGGGAGGAGTACTTCAGCCCAAGAGTTTGAAGCCAGTCTGGGCAATGTAGGAAGATCTCAAAAAAGGAGTAATTAAACCAAGCTACACATAGCTAGAGGCCACCATGTTGAACAGTATGGATTTTAGAACGTTGCTGCCATTGTCAAAGGCAGCCCGCTTCAAGCCAGTGTCCTGGGTTCAAGCACAGGTTTGGCTTGTGCTTGTGGCCCTGTGTCTCTGGGCAAAATATTTAACCTCTTTGCTCCTTAGTTTTCTAGTCAGTAAACAAGTTATAAAAGATCATGCATAACTCATAGAATTGCTGGACACATGCAACTTCTTGCTTAGCGAGCAGCACACGGTAAATTATCATTAAAGTTACTTAGTGTTTCATTGCTTCCAGGAACTTCTGGGTTCTGGATTAACTTTCTCCCTCAAAGGCTTTTGTGTCCTGAAAGCCCAATCTCTAGTGGTAATGGAATTGAAAGGTGGTGGTACCTTTAAAAGTGGGGCTTAATGGTGGATGATTAAGTCACAGGACACTGTCCTCATGGATGGAATAGTGTCTTTTCTCAAGAGACTGGGTTTTTGCTTTCTCCATCTGAAATAGGTGCAGGGGGAATTAGGTTCCTCTGCCAAGAGTGGGCTATTCTAATGCAGGCTGGCCCCTCTGTGTTTGACCTTACTCTACGCATGTGAGCCTCTGACACAGCCTGCCTCCCTTCCACTTCTGTGCAGTGATGACATACAGCACTTAGCCCTTACTGGAAGCTGAGTAGACACTGGGGTCACATTCTTCGACTTCCTTACTACCAGAATTGTAAACCGAAACAAACCCCTTCTATTTATAACTTACCCAGTCTTTGGTGTTTTGCGATAGCGGCAGGAACAGGGGCTAAGACAGGAGCCTTTCCACCCATATTGGCTCAGTGTTTACTAAATGTAGGGCATTGTCCTTATAATCATCATTCGATGGTTAAGACCGAAGATAATGAGCAAAATGAAGCAAAGTCTCCTTGTCATATGAGAGAAGGCAGCACTGCCCTCGGGGCTTATGTTCCTCCCTGTTTAATCTGTAAGAGACCCTTCTCCCCCCACCTAAGGGAGGGGGTGAGCAATTAACCCTTCCTGTGGCACCCTTGCCTTTCTCCTCCCCTGTTGAATAAGAGCAGGGTGTCTCAAAAGATTTCAATGGAAGATTTCAAATTACTTTCTCTCTCTCTCTTTCAGAAAGAGGACAATTGCCAGCAGCCGAATACCCAATTTTTTGTGGTGTGTGAGTCCTCCCACTTTCTTCTTGTGGGTTTTTCTCAAAGCTGAATAGACCTTTTAAAGAAAACCACTTGTGACCAAATTAAGGAAGGGAGCTCTTGCCAGAGGACGGAACAGGAAGAGGCGATTATCTTGAAAAGCTTCTAATCAAAGTTAAAAGTCACCCCGCGTCTTGACTCGCTGTAAGCTTCACTTGCACAGACCCTGTGCTTGAGGGTAGGAGGCCCTGTGATAGACCACAGAGTGAGACACTGGGCGGGGGGGGGGGGGGGTGACTCAGGGGGAGAAAAGCCCTGGTTTTCACTCAGGTGGGGAAAGGCTGACTTCCCGGGAGACCTCGTTCAGTGTCACTAGACAATGCCTGGAGCCTCCCTCTGATTGTGTCACAGTCTGCCAAGTAAATGTGCTCAGTCCCCAAGACGAGAGAGTGAAGCTCTGCGGCTGAGGGAAGGGACCGGTACATATGGACAGGCTGCCGCCTGCGGCATCCAGAAGACACCATCCCTTTGGCTATTGTTTCCTAATCAGTCAACACTTAGATTGAAATTATTGCCATGAGCCCAAATGCTTTGAAAAATACATTTTCCCCCAGTTTCCTAAGCTCTCTCTTTCTCTGTCTCTCTGTCTCTGTCTCTATCTGTGTGTGTGTGTGTGTGTGTGTGTGCACGCATGTGTGTACAGAAAAGACAACTGATAGAGCTTTTGAAAGGCCACTGAAAACTGGTTTGTTAGGGTGCTATGCGGTTGTGGCTGGGGATCAGAGAGAAGCAAGACCAGCTTGGGCAGTTAAGTATCTAATGTGAACAGCTGATAAAGATTTATCTGTGGCTAAATGGAGACCTAGGTTGAATTCAGCTTGTCTTTCTGTATGGATTCAAAAGCACTCGAGGCATTATACTATATAGGTTATGGATAATTTCTTTTGAAAAAATATTGCGTTTGACTAGAAAACTAGAAAGTAGTAGGAGATGTTCGTGCTGCCAGAGGTCTCCTTCCCTGTTCTAATGATGAGGTTTCCTTTTATTTCTGCAAGAGGATGTATTGAAAATGTGGATTGGCGATGTAACATGGTGGTAGAGCAGTTACTTAACAAGACCTTGGGTTCCATCCTTAGAAGACAGGGAGTGAGAATACAGTACCAAGAGCAGCAGGTTACATAAGGTTCAGCCAGTAAGGTAGGTCCACTTGTGCATAATTTCATGTTATCTATATTTCAACACCCAGCACTGCACCAAGCATATGGTTTCCATTGCAGAAATATTTGAATGTGTTCACTGAGCTCTTTGGGACTTCTCTCTCTCTCTCTCTCTCTCTCTCTCTCTCTCTGTGTGTGTGTGTGTGTGACTTTGAAAGTTAATATAATTTTCATTTTTTTGACTGATATTGGCTCCATTGATGTGTGATATGAAGCTGAGATAACCACACCCTGCCAGACAGCTGCATTCCAAGTATCCCTGTGAGATGCAGTGGAAGCATTTCTAGATGTGTTGCTTTTTTAGTCTGAACCTAGGCTGGGAAAGCTTTCAGCCTGGAATAACAATCTTAAGTCGGCTTCTCCTGACTCTTCATGAAGCCAACATCGCATCTCCCCAACAAAAGAATGGTGTTGGACTTTGATTAATGTTTTGAAATTCGAAGTCTTGGGTCAGGGCATGACTACCCTGGAGGCATGGAAAGACTCTATACAGGGTTCTATCTTATGTCCTTGACTTGCTGGTCACAAGTTCCTAAAACAGTTTTTAGGATTCAAGGCTAGTCGGTGCTAGCTAGACCAGGTGTGGCAGCCCACCTGTTGCCTGAGTACTTGACGAGGCAAGAACAGAGAATTCCCAGGGCACATTGGACCGTGCTGGACCCAGTTATTTATTTCCTTCTACCTTTCCTTTTCTCCATCTTCCTTCTCAACTCTAGAAAGGAAGCCTCCTTCATGCTTTCTAAAAGTGTTTTGCCTGGAGATTAAAATCCTTAACAACGAGGCAGGGGACAATTTCCTTTGATGATATGTCATTTATTAACACCTCCTCTGTTCCAGGCACAGTTTTAGGAAAGGAGCTGACTCATTAAATGAAACGTGCTAAACAGCAATTTCTCTCTGCATGGGAATCCAGGCTAGTGTACTTGTTTCATACTCAATTTTCTGGCAAAGAATCAAAAAGTTTTGTGGGATACTTCCCTTATTTCATACCCTATGGAAAAATTCCTTCTTCTATTACTTGAAATAGGATCTTGCTATGTAGCCCAGGTTAGCTTCAAACTTGTAGTCTCTCACCTCAGCTTCTTGCATATTTAGATTCTAGGCATGAGTCACTAAACCTGGCTAACATTTTCCTTTATTTTATTTTTTAAAAACCCAGGCTATAATAATGTCTATTTTGTGGACATAGCTATTAGTCTCTCGGTCCCATTCTGCTGAGTGCTCATTGAAACATTTCAGTTGACTTGTGTAGATACAAGCATTTGCACGGTTGGTGATGCAAATATAATATAGCATCCTGGTTCTTTCAGCTATGTGTCAGTCCATGAATGAGTGGAATTGAATGCCCAGATATTACAAGGAGCTAGAATGGCTAGGACTGTTGTTTTAGTTTCGGACTGTGATTTTTCCCCCAGGACTCTTTGTACACAGTCTTTAGAGCAAATACGTAAAGGAAGAGAGAGGAGCGAATCACCTTACATTCACCAAAACTTACATTTAGATTATTTTGTCCAGTTGTGTGCACATAAGAGTTATAGTTTGTTCAATTGTGTGCTCATAAGAATTGTAATTGGACTCAATCTAGAAAAACTGTGTAAGAGCTGGGGAGATGACTCCATGGATGAAGTCACAGGTATGAGGATCAGAAGTTTGGGTCCCTAAGATTCAAGTATTTACTGGGTCGGTGGGGTGGTGACCTATCTGTAGTCTGAGTACAGAGGCAAAGACAAGGAATTCCCAGGGCAAACTGGCAGCTAGGCCAGGAAAGTTTCCAGCTAGGTTAGGAAAGTTCTTGGCTCTGGGTTCAGCAAGAGATTGTGTCTCAGTACAGAAGGTGGTGAGCCAGTGAGAAAGACATCTGACATCAACCTCTGGCCTCCACACCTACATACATATGCATCCCCTACACACACACACAGAGAATGTTTGCTGCTTGGCTCATCATGGTAATGGGAAACTAAAACAAATCTGTATGATAATCCTTATATACATTTTGATTGCAGAAAAATGAAGAATAACAAAAAACCTTTAAATATAGAAATTAATACCATCATAAATTGATTTCAAGAAAAAGGAAAAAAATTATCTAACAATTAGATAAGAATTTGTTCATATATTTTTAAATGGATAATTATCACTGATACTTAAATTTTGTTAACTCATACTATTGAACATCACTATTTTCAAATGTTAATATTTTCAGTTACCAGAAATGATAATATTTGCAATTATTTAAAGTTATGAAAAATGTTAAGTGCCTGCTTAATATGTGCTGGGATACATAGCTAAGTACTTGTAGGGAAAGGAGAGCAGATCCTTAAACATTTGAAGACAACTGTAAATTTTGTTCTTTTAAAAAGGAAGGTTATGGAGTGGCAGAATAGATGCATGTAACTGATGCTGGGTTCAGTCCTCCCAAAGGTTATCCTGAGGGGTTAGGAAAAGATGCATGAAAATCTTCCATGCAATAGCGACTTCATTCCTGGTGTTCCAGTGTTCCAGAAAGCCCACTCCTACTATATATTCAGAAGAAATGAAATCAGTCTGTGGAATCAATCTGCGCTTCCATGGTGATTGTATCACTAGGCACAAAAGTCAAGACAGGGCTTCAGTCCAACTGTGAATGTCATTAACTGTGAATGACTAAAGAAAGTGTAGCACATATATATAATGGAACATTTATTTGGGCATGAATGATGGGGATCCTATCACTTGTAGCTGGAGATCACTACATAAGGTGAAATAAATCAGGTGGGAAAAGAAGAGCCATGTGATTTCACTAACATGTGGACTCTAAAAGACATTTCTTTGTGGACATTGACAGCAGGATGATGAGCAGAATCTGGGAAGAAAAGGGGTATGGGGGGAAAGGTGGGATACTGAGTTACATAGTAAGGTGTACACAGAGTTTACCATCCATTTCAAGAAGCTAAGAGAAAAGATTTCACCATAGAGAACTGATAAATGTTTGATGAGAAATATGTGTTTAATCTGATATAAACATTGCATGACATCTATATGTATCCAAACACCATGTGACATGGTATGCCATTTTGTGTGCAATTTTTGTATTTTTATTGTATCAGGTTGAAAATTAATATAAACATTGTTGGCTTTACAAGAACATATAAATATGAGTGAATATGCATATTTGGGACTGTATTCTAGAGCCAAGAGAGTTTTTTAAAAAGTATTTTATGAAAGAGCATGTATGCACAGGTGTGCATGTGTGAATGTCAGAAAACATCTTTTAGAAGTAGGTTCTCTCCATTCACCATGTGGGTCTGGGGGATTGAACTCAGGGCGTCTGCTGAGTTCCTGGCCCAAGGCTAGGAAGTTTTGATAGCAATTCATACACAGTTGTGGGTTAATGAGCTGCTCTACAGCTGTAATTCTGATGCACCCCTCCCTCAGGCACTGGCCTGGACAGCTATGGGGCCCACAGTTGAAATTTAGGAAAACCTTGTTCTAGGAACCACCCATGCATCATAGGCCTTTAGTTTGTGAAACGTGACACCCCGTCGTAATTCATGCTTGCAACAAGTATTTTTTTATTTTGAGCATAAACTAGGTATTGAGCACTGTGCAAAATAAAGAATGGGTACATCCTAGTGAACAAAAGGACATGAGCTGGCTAGGGGCAATATAAAACTCTTACAGAGGACTGAGATAAATACGAAGGGCTTCTACTCCCTCTGAGACCATCACAGAGTAACCCTGCAAAGCAGTGTGTTGCTGAGTTATTAGAAGGCAATGCTGATGCTGCCTCGTATGTACTCATAATGATTTTTCTGGTAACTGCCATCATGGTGCCATCCATATTCTATGTGTCCTATTCAAAGGCACCATTTGGAATAGCGTCATCTGGAGGTTTTTTGGTTTCCGTTTTTCAAAATATGCCAGGTGCTGGATTCAACACTCTTTGCTTCATTTCCTCACATGACAGCCTAATACGCCCTCTATGTCATAGAGTGAGGCACTTGAGACTCAGAAGTTGGATATCTTGTTTAGGGATATGCAGTCAGGTTCCATGAGGTGTGTTCTACTCTTAATTGTAATAAAATAAATAACGGTTACAGAACACTCCAACTGGATCAGGCTTCATGCCAGGCACTTTACTAAAGTCAAGGCATCCAACCTTGGAGCCTCCTAGACCACCCTTCATTCTATAAATAACATCTCTTGCCATAAGAACCTGCCACAACATCTTAGTGCACCATGTAAATATCCTCAAGCTACACTACTCTCAACAGTCTGGGAATTGGGGGTGAAGCTCAGTGGAAGAGCATGTGTTTACATCACTCAAGGCCCTAGTTCAATCCCTAGCACCAAAACTAAAGAAAATCTGCAATGTCATTGTCATTGCAGGGATCACAAAGCACCAGAGTTGAAGGGCTGAGATGAAAATTCACATAGAACCTGAGTCTCGATACAGACAACACACATTTGATATGGTGATGTTATCACCGCAGTAGGCTTTAGGGCACAATCACGATCTAACTGTACTGCAAGCATGAAGGTTGATTGTGTCAACCACAATGGTCATCATTTGAAATACTTCTTGTGAAACAGAGGCTCATAGCCTCCTGTCTTCACAAATACTCATGTGTACACAATGTGTCTCCAAATAGCAAATTCTGGCACCGGACCCCCAACCAAGTCATGCAGAGTCACTACAGTTGAGATTGTGGCCTGTGATACTTGCCGACACTTTCTCAAGGCAAAGAGAGAGCAAATGCAGCCAAGCTGATGTGCTATGGGTAACAGGTTCAGGGGGCACCCACACCCCCAGTCAGAATTTGCTTAGCGAACATTTATAGGCTTGTCCCTTGGCAGACACAGTCAGTCCTGCTTCTGCAAAGATGAAGAAGATGTGGTTCTTGGCCTGCAGCACTCAGAAGTTGACAGTAGAGATCAATGTGTAAACAAATTGTTGCATCATTATTGGAACAAGGATGAGATGGCACCAAGGAAGCAGTGTGATCTGGTGCCAGGAGTTAGGGACAAGAAGTACTCTGCAGAGACCGGTCCTTTAAAGTTGGATCTTTGTGGATGGCAGGAGTCCTCGAAGTGCTCCCTGGACATCAGAGAGGAACATTCCAGTTAGCTAGCATAGAATTATGAGCGGTACAGCAGGTCTGAGATCTTTTATGACCTTGATCACATAAACTTATACAGGAAGTAATGGAGTGGGAGGCACAGGAAGGGGCCACACATGGCAGAGGGCCACCCACATCATTTTGGTACCTTTAGGACTTTATGCTAAAAGTCATGAGGAGCCCTTGAAGAGTGCTAGGCAAGAAGAGACACGATCAGATGAACATTTGGGGAAAGGCCCCTGTTCCAGAGAAGGACATGATCTGAAAGGGGTATGTAGCAGTCAGCCTGCATGGCTGCTGATAAATCACCATCAAATGACTTAAGGAAACAAGGGGTTTATTTTCTCTTATGATTGTCTGATTACAGTTCTTAGTTCAGCTTGACTGAGAGCTCACATCAACACCAGAGCCAAGGGAACCAGCCACATCATCTCTACATAACGGCTGAGAGAGGGATGATCCTTACTTGCCAGACTAGCATGTCTGGCCAATGTACACAAGGATGCCAACTTTCACAATCAGCTCTCTGTATTTTATTCCTGGGCCTAGTCCCACCCACCATGGGCTGGGCCTTCCCCATTCACTAGACAATCTCCTGCAGGTTTGCTCTGGGGTTAACTCAACCACTAATTCTCTACAAATGTGCCCAGAGCTCAAACTCTCGACTGTCAGGTTGACATCTGTGCTTAACTATGACAGGGTATATGGATCATCAAAGGTGGGGAAAGGAGTAAAGTCAGAAAATGGTAGTCTATATAGAAGTTCCAGATGATCCCTCTGTAAAATTGTTCAAGAAAGATTGAAATAGCAGAATAAACCACACTTAGTCTGGACCTGACTTTGAAGAATAGGAGAAAAGGTAAGGAGTAAAGTCAGGAAATGGTAGTCTAGATAGAAGTTCCAGATAATCCCTCTGTAAAATTGTTCAAGAAAGATTGAAATAGCAGAATAAACCACACTTAGTCTGGACCTGACTTTGAAGAATAGGAGAAAAGGTAAGGTTTCAGACATTAGATTTCTGACTTGAAAATTATCTGACCTACTTAATGCTGAGTAGGAGAAGGGGACCCACTTGCTTTGGAAATGTAACACCTATGTTATAGCAAGTGCTCAAATACATGCTGGAGCAGACAACCTTTGTTGAATTCAGTGGGTCACACAAAAAGATATGGAGGTAGGAGAGAAACTTTTTGGGAAGAAAATTTCCAGTGGGAGAAAGGGGTGTGTATGGAACGAAAGTGGTATTATGGGGTGAATATGATAAAAATTCATAATATATATAATGAATTTTTATCATTTATATGAAACTGTCAAAGACTATAAAAATTTTAAAAAGTGCATACCTAAGAAGAAATAGGTGGAAATGCACAAGTATAAGTAATTCATGCATAGTCCCCATGGATCACTTGGTAATGCTGTTCCCAGCACAATCAGTCGTCTAGGAATTATGGGCTGATGTCTGTTGGGACGGATGCTCTCCAGAGTCTCTCCCCTCCCCCACTGGAGCAGAGATGCAGGGACTGGGATTTAGAAGAGCCCAGGGTCATACTGAAATGGCAACATTCAGAGAACTTAGTTAGGGTTCTGACTGCCTGCTCTATGTCTTTGATATTGTAAGGTAGTTACTTAGATTGAAAGACATAGGGCTGGTTTCCTTCCTCTCAAGCTAAAGCTTAAACCAAACACTACTGGTCAGGGGAGTGGAATTCAAGGCATGTCTTCTCTGTGTGTCAGACAACTATCCAACAACTATTTCAGGAATTATCTAAGTTTATGTAAATGCAAAATTTATCAGATACAAGGGTATGTGGGGCTGGAGAGGTGGCTCAGGGGTTAAGCCTCTGCCTTGCAGGCAGAAGGTCCTGAGTTTGGATCCTAGACCCCACGTATAGACGCCAGGCAGAAGCGGGGCGTTTCTGGTCCTGGTAGGGCAGAGCCTTTGAATCCCTGAGCAGAGTAAACAAGGAGGAGGTGGAGGCGTCCATGGTGGTTCCCGAATTCGTCCGTGGTTCTACGCGCACACATACACACACACGCGCACATATGCATACACATACAATTGAATAAATAATAATAAAAAATTAAAAAAACAAGGGTATATGACCTGCAAATTGGTAATAGTGGCATAAATGAGAAGATACTACAGAGGGGTAAGAGATACAAGCTCAAACACAGTGTATGTTAGACATCATTGGTTGTTTCCAAAATCCAATCCCCAAAAGATTTTTTTAAAGATTTTTAAATTATTTAAGTGACAGCTTTATTTTTTCAGATTTCTTTGAATTGATAATGACCATGAGACTAAGTTCTAGGAAATATCATGTGATAATCCAGGACAATGTCTTTCAGACAGCTGTGTGCAACTCTTATTCTTTCACCCTTTTGTTCTTTTCTCAGACCAACCACTTCGAATATGGTCGCCTCCGTCTTGCATCATGAAGACCAAAAGATCTTGGGATAACTCAGCCTGAGTTCAAAGAATCCTGGATCCCTGAGGACTTAGTAGAGCGCTTTGCACGTCACAACTGTGTGCTTTTGGCCTCAGTGCCAAAAAGCCAAAGATTTATGTTGTTAAACTATTATTAATTTCACTTTCAGACACATGCAGCTGAAATTAACTCCCATGAATTGACTTCACTTTTAGGATTGACACTTACTCTAATTTGGAGACTTCTCGGTACTATCCATTCAAATGAATGGAATTTTAAATATTTATTCCTCAAAAGGTCTTGTATAACAAAGTTCTATAATTCCAGACCCCGTTGCTAAAAAATTCTCAGAAAGATCTTTCTGAGAAGACTATTGGTTAGGTAAAGTGAGGGCTGTGCAGAAGTGAGTGTGAGGTTCTAGCCTTTGACTTCCAGTGTAATTCTAGAGAATCCTGTATTTTTGCTACCTTGATATTACATTTTGAGGTGTTGCTGACTATACGGTTATATTTTTCTTTTCTGTGGTGGAATAGCTGACAGAAGCAGCTTTAGGGAAAACAGGTTTGTCCTGGCTCACATTTAAGAAGGCATAGTCCATCATGGTAGGAAAGACATGATGTTTGGAGTGGTTCAGCCCATGACAGCTGGATCTTGTAGTATACTTGTTCACATCTCTGTGTATCAGAAAGCAGAGTGCTAGATCAAAATCAGAGATGGGTATAACTTTCTAAGACCTTTTCTCTTGTGGCCTACATCTGTGCTAATTCCCATGTCCCAAATGTTCAATGACCTCCCAATACATCACCACCAGCTGGGTTACCAAATAAGCAAATATATGAGCCTGTGGGGACATTTAAATTCAAACTGTAACACTGACTAGAAATAGACTGTCCCTCTCAGAGCAAGCTGATTTCTAGATAGAGCAAACTACTCATCCTTGAGTGAACCTTTCATAGAAAGACCAACCAACCAAGAGTCCCTAACCTCTATCGTTTCTTCTTTTGCCCTTTTACATAGGAGGCCACCATTTTCTGCCATAATCACCACAGGACTATGTTCAAGAAAGCTAGAGACAAAGATTTTTCAGTCCTGAGTCTGCTCTCTGTCTGTCCAATGCTTCCCTAGAAAGCACAGTCAAGGTTCTTGCCCACATTTTTTTCCTTCACTCTTGCTGTCTCTTGACCAGCCCCTGTGATTCCAACAGTCCTGCATGGTGTGTCATGCCCTCAGTTCTGAAGATCTGGGAGCATAGTTTTTAAAACTTCCATGATGACAGTTATTTCCACATCTGCATGTCTTACTGGATCTGACTGAAACAAATCCTTTGTAATCTTAAAATAGTGTTGGCCTGTACTTCTTTGGCTGAAAGACCTTTGTATAAGGCGTCAACAAAAATACTAGTAGACACCTACAGTCTCAGAACTCAGGAGGCTGAGTCAGGAGGATTGTGAGTTTGAGGAACACAGCAAGATCCTGCTCAAGAGAAAGAGAAGTAGCAAGGAAGAAAGAGGAAGAGTCATAGTTAGGCATAAGTGTCAACTTGACAGTTGAGGGTTTGAGCTCCGGGCATATTTGTAGAGAATTAGTGGTTGAGTTAAGCCCAGAGCAAACCTGTAGGAGATTGTCCAGCTGATAGGGAAGGCCCAGCCCATGGTGAGTGGGACTAGGCCTTGGAATAAAATACAGAGAGTTGATTGAGAAAGTTGGCATCCTTGTGTACACTTGGCCAGACATGCTGGTCTGGCAAGTAATGATCATCTCCCTCTTACGATGGTGTGGCCAGTTCCTTTGGCCCTGGTGCTGGTGTGAGTTCTCCTGTCAAGCTGGATTGAGAACTGTAACTGGACAATTGTAAGAGAAAATAAGCCCCTTGTTCCCTTGGTGATTTTATCAGCAATCATGCAGGCTAACTGCAACAGGAAGGGAATGCTGGTAAGGTTTTCGGATCCAGTACAATGGTATGCATTTATATTCATGGCATTTAATTTACCAAAATGATGACTCAGCACTGCTGAGCATTAACCGTGTGGATTCAATGCATAATTGACAGTTAATAAAGGAATGTTATTTAATCCTTGGAATTAGGTACATGGTCCTGTGAGTGCATAGTGTTTCTTTGCTCTGAATATTTGTTCTATTAATTCACATTTGTAGTGTTTAAGAATGGCACGTAGTACTTTTACATAGGCCAATTACACGCTTAATAAGAAATAAAAGATTTGCCCTTTTGAACTTAGAGTTAAGACAACTGTGTTATTCAGAATTCATACAGTTCATTAGGTGGTTATGAACAAGAGTTTTTTACTTAGACGGGGACATCTTCCCGATTGTTTGAGTCTGGAGGAGACAATATTGTCTCACTGCCGTGCTCCCATGTCCCCTGCTCATGGCTCAGGAACTGCCCATTGCCCTACCTTGTTACAGGTCTTTCAAGGGAGCAGTCGTCCATTAAGAGCCATATGTTAGCAGAGGGTGAGAAATAAGTGACTCCCAGTGCCTATTCAGTTCAAGAAAGCTACCATGTAGGCAAACCCAGGGTGCAGACGCCTGTATCTACATAACGGTGATGTATAAAGGTGATGTCCCTTTTCCCAAAGATTGACTCCCGCATGTCCTTTTAGAGTGAACTCACCTGAATATGTTTGAAATATGATTTGATTCTTTAACTTTGTTTATTTTTATTTACTTATTTATTTTGTGTGTGTGAGGGCACTGTGTGTCTCTGTGGAAGACCAATGATGACTTTGGGAATCATCCTGGATTGCTTTTACCTCCCTTTTGTATTGCTCTGGGATTTCCCAGGCTCCGCCCACCAGGGCTGAAGTGCAGGCTGCCTTTTCGCCTGGCATTTTTATGTGGGACCTGGGATCCGAATTCAGGACCCTCTGCTTATGAGGCAGTCTTAACCCCTGAGCCATCTCTCCAGCCCCTGTGATTTGATTCTTAAAATATCCATTGTATAGGCAATTTGGGGAGAAGGTTGGATATACAGTCATGACACATGGAAGTTTTGTTTTTAGTTCATTCAGAACTTTACTTCCATAGTCTCTCAACTTTCAAGTTGTGAGATTCTTTAGAATGCATCCTGGCGGACAAAGATGGGGGTCTGCTTGCAACTCTTAGGGGAGTAATTGAGTGGATAAAGTTCTTAGCATTCCTTAACACAATGTAAATGCTCACAACCTCTACAAGGATCTCGGTAGCTCTGCCTTCTACAGAGCAGTCTGTAGCTTTCCGAGCACATGATATGCATTATTCCATTTGCTCCTCATAGCAATTCTATGAGGTAGGCCACAGGGGGATGCTGTCAGCTCTGTTTTACTGGCTGGGATCCAAAGCCATGAGGATCAGAAGAGAGAGAGCTGGGACTAGAAGCAAACCTTTGCATCTCAGTCCATGGCATGTCCCATTACTTTGAAGAGTCCACCCTAACTGCAGCTGGGTTTAGAGTAAATCAGTGACATCTGATTTATTATTTTTGACTCCTTATTTTCTGTAATAGTCACTATCTCCTTGGCAAAAATCAGTCTTCCTCACTATTTCCTCAGTGTTTTAGTCAGCTCCAAATGAACATTAGTGGCTGGATTTCATTTGTGACTCGGCAGTGGGAAATATTCACTCTTAAAACTCTAAGGGAAAATATTACAAGTTGTGTTGCAGTCTTGCCAAATATACATTAACTCCTTCCTAGTAAGCAGAAAAAAAGTACCGAGAGGTACTGTTATTTGTGGTGATAAATGTGTGTACAGAATGGGAATTTTTAGTGTTCTCAAAAAATTAATCCAAATTTTTGTATTAACTAAGCTCTTTTTAGGAGTACCTGGTAAATGTTTTGGAAATTAAAAGCTTAAAGCCGAAATATAAAACGGACTGGGGAGATGGCTTAGTTGGTAAAGCATTTGCTTCACAAGTATGAGGACCTAAGTTCACATCCTCAGAACCCATGAAAAAGCCATGCATGGCGGTTTGCCTGTAATCTCATCGATGGTGAGGTAGAGCGAGGTAGATCCCTGGAGTTCACTGGTCGAGTAACTTAGTCTACTTGGTGAAGTTTTGGGCCAATGAGAGAGCCTGTCTCACAGAAAGGTGGAAGACACCAGAAGATACCTGATGCTGTCCTCTGACCTCCACAGGCACATATATGCGCATGGCTAATAGGAGCCTCCCATGATTTTCCTTTAAGAGAAGGGACGGCCAGCTGCTGAGTTCCCATGGCAGAAAGAGTGTCATGTGTATGACTGTCATGTTGGTATCACAGTGAACCACTTAGAATTCTTAGAACACAGGCTGGAGAGATGGCTCAGGGGTTAAGACTCTGCCTTTCAAGCAGAAGGTCCTGGGTTTGGATCCCAGGTCCCATGTAAAAATGCCAGATGGAAACAGTGGCGGCCTTGCACTTCTGACCCTGGTGGGTGTAGCCTGGGAAATCCCGGAGCAAAGCTAGAAGGAGGTAGAAGCAATGCAGGATGATTTCCAAAAAAGTCATCCTTGGTCCTCCATAGGGATAAATGGTGCCTTCTGTTAACACACACACACACACACACACACACACACACACACACACACACACACAAAATAAATAAATAAAATATTTTTTAAAAAAGAATTCTTAGAACATAATGGAAATGCTTTAACTTCTGAGTCTTTCCGAAGTTTGCATAGCTAACAACCACGTGTATCATGAGATCATTTTACTCAGTGAACTTTGTTCAGAGTTTTCTGCACCCAGTGTCCTTAGAATTGGGGGCCAGTATACTTTTGCCCTCTGTTTTTTGACTTTATGAATATTCTCATTTTTGAGCAATTTCTTGCTATCTAATCTAAGTGCTAAATGAGGCTATAAAATTATATCTGTTAGGTAATGACCTAGCATAATGTAGTGGTGATATGGTGTCATATAGGAAGGTTGTGGATGCTCAAATTCTCACTGTTCTTTCTAACCCTGTAAGTGTGGATTAATTACTTAGATGTTTGGGGCAGGTTTTCCGCATCTCAAACAGGAATGAACATGCCTGCCTTACTAGATTGCTGCGAAGAGTCATGGAGTAAAATATGTATCGTGTATACTGGATTCTTGGCACAAAGAAGGTACTTCAAGCTGTCAGTTTGGAAAAGTTAAAACTAAGCTCAGCATGAAAGGATTCATCCTTGACCTAAACATATATTCTAGCTTTTGGCCATAAATCTCTTAGAGTTGACAAGTGCTACAGCTTCTATTTGCATAGTCAGCAGGATTCAGTCAGAACTTGCAAAATGCTACTTAGTGAGATATAGAGACAATCAAGGGTTTATCTCCTGCGCCTACCTGGATGAACATCTTATGCCAAGCAAGAAAAATGCCTGTATACAGGACACCACTACTATATCTTAATTCCACAGCAGGCATGACCAATCAATGGTTGTATTCTTCACCCTGAAGTCTATGTTTCATCATGTATCATCATCTCAGCTCTCAGGTAACTTGTTTTGTTAATACCAGAGAGACTTGCAGACACTGAACTGCTTTCAGAATCTCTAGAGGTGTAAGGTAAGGTTTTAATTTTATTCTTTCATGCATGGATATACAATTTCCCTAATAAACTTTATTGCACAGATTGTTGTTCCCTATTGAATGGCTTTGGTACTTTTGTTGAAATTTCTTCTTCTTTTTCATATGATAGCTTATTTCTGGGCTCTCTTTGATCCCATTATCTATGTCAGTTTTTGTCAACATGGTACTATTGTTATGTTGTTTGTGTGCGTGTGTTGTTGTATATGCAGGTACATGTGCGTACATGTGTGCATATGAATGTGGAGATGAGAAATCAGCTTACAGCATCATTCCTCAGGGACCAGTCACCTTGTTTGTTGAGACAGTTTTCTTCTTTTAAATTTTTTTTTATTTATTCAATTGTGCGTGTGTGCGTGCGTGTGTGTAGAACCACAGACAAATTCAGGAACCACCATGGGCCGCCTCCACCTCCTCCTTGTTTACTCTGCCCTGAGATTCACAGGCTCCGCCTTAGCAGGACCAGAAACGCAGGCGGCTCCACTTCCACTGGCGTCTGTATGTGGGGTCTAGGATCTGAACTCAGAACCTTCCGCCTGCAAGGCAGAGGCTTAACCCCTCAGCCACCTCTCTAGCCCTGAGACAGTGTTTCTTATGGAGATTTTATTTCCCTGTTTTCACCTCCCCATCTCTGGATTACACACATATGTCACCTTTACCTTCTGAGCCTTCTCCTCAGCCCTACCACATTGTTTTGATTACTGTAGCTTTCTAACAAGTTGCTAAGTAAGAAATGTGCAATCTGTAGCCTCATTCTTCTTGTTCAAGATTGTTTTAGCTATTTAAGATAACTTGAGATTCCATATGAATGTGTTATAGATTTTTTCTATTAAAAATAACCATAGGAGTTTTGATAAGGATCACGTTGGCTATATTAGACTATTTTAGGCAATACTTTAATCTTAACAGTATTGTCTCCTGGCCCATAAGCATGGAATGTCTGATGTCTTTAATCTCTCTCAACAATAGTTTATATCTTTCAGTGCACAAGTTTGTCATCTCCCTGGCTGAATTTTAATCCTACATATTTTATTCCTTTGGACTCTTAATATTTTCTTCAATTATTTGTTGTTAGTATGGAATTACAACTTATTTTGTGTATTGATTTTGTATCTAAAGAATTGTGTTGAATTTGTTCATTATTTCTGATAAGTTGGGCTATTTTGGGGAGAGGATATATATATCTATATATATATATCAGATTATGTCATCTGTGAACCGAAGTAATTTTATTTCTTTTCTAACTCTGATTCTTTTCGTTTAATTTACTTGTTTAATTTTCCTGGATTACACTTCTAGGACTATGCTGACTGGAACTGGTAATGGAAATACCTTTGTCTCCTTTTTTGATATTTGAGAGAAAGCTTTGGTCTTTCACCACTGAGAATATGATTTTAACATGAAGTATTTTGTGTGAATCCTATTCAAATTACTTTTCTGATGCAACGATAAATACTCTGACCCAAGCAATTTAAGGGAGAAAATGTTGATATTTCAGCTTATGATTTCAGAAGAGATATTTACATCAAAATAGGGAACAGATGGTGCCAAGGAGATAAGACATAGAAGGCTGGCTCAGATTACATGTGCCATCAGGAGGGAGAGAGAGACAGAGAGACAGAGACAGAGCCAGAGCCAGAGCCAGCCTGTTGGGCAGCCTGTTTAACAAACATCAAAGCCCACCTCTTCAGTGACTACTTCTTCCAAGGTTCCAGTTCCTGAGGATTCCATAACCTTCCCACACAGTATCATCAGCTGGAGACCAAGTATTCAAGCACCGAGCCTGTGGAGGACAATTAACATTCAATATTGGGTTGCGATCGTTGTCTTCTTTTTATGTTGGGTGACATTTTTGCTATGAAACATTGCTATGAAACCTTATTAAATGCTTTTTTCCATATTAATTGAGATACTAACGTGATATTTTTGGGCTGGAGAGATGGTTTGAATCCTAGATCCTATGTAAAAATGTTAGGCGAAATAGTGGTGGCCTGTATTTCTGGCCCTGGTGGGCAAAAGCCTGGGAAACCCCAGAGCGAAGCAGTAAGGAGGTAGAGAAATCCATGATGATTCCAGAAGTCGCCCTTGGGCATCCACAGCCACAGACAGTGCTTTCCGATGCACACAACACACACATACACACATAGAGAAAAAAAAAGTTGTTTTTTTACTTCATTACGTTTATGTGATTGATTTACATACGTTAAGCTATCCTTGCATTGAAATGCTAAAACTGTATCTAATATTCGTATAATTATTTTATTGTGATGTATATTTGTGAAGTATATTTTTAGCATTTTGTTGAGGATTTATGCACCAATATTCATAAGGATATCAATCTATAATTTTGTTCTGTTTTTGTACACTTTCTTATTTCAAAGAAAAATTTTAAATAGGAATAAACTTCACAACATTGTGCCAGATGCAAAAATCCCTACTGTTTTTTCCCTCACATAAAACCACATTGTTTTTACAGCGTGTTTATCTGTGCTGTCTCATGGAATGATTTTGGAAGTGCTCTCTCCTACTTAACTTTTGGAAGACTTTAGGAGATTTGGAAGACTTTAATGATTTTGGTTATTAGGACCTGGACCTTGATTTGTTGAAAGGTTTTTGATGATTGATTCAATCTCTTTCACACTTATAGGTCTGTGGAGATTATCTGTTTCTTCATGATGCAGATGTGATCGGGTCACATGCGTCTGGGAGAATGAACCATTTCATCTAGGCTATCCCATTTATTGCATGATTGTTCATAGTACTCTCTTACAATCTTTTATTTTTCTGTAAGTCAATTATACAGACTTAGCTAAAGGTTCACCAAAGAAGAACCAACATTGGATTTTTTTAATGGGTTTCCAGTCTCTGGGATTCCCCCCCCCCAACCTATTATTCATTCTTTGGGTAACTTTGAAATCAGCTCTTTTTCTGAAGCATTAAGAGAGAAATTTTAGGTTGTTAATTTGAGACATTTATTCTTAAATACAAGTGTTTCCATCTTTTATGTGTGTATGTGTGTGTTTTTGTGGGGGAATGGATACATACATACATGCTCATATGTTTGTGGAAGCCAGTGGTCAACCCCAGGTTTTGTTCCTCAACTACTGACCATCTTGGTTTTTTGAAACAGCATCTCATTGGCCTGTAACTTAACTCTTGAGGCTAGACTTCAGTTACGCAGGAAGTTCAGGATCTGCCTGTTTCCATCACCCCAATATTAGGATTATAAGCGAAAGCCACCATGCCCAGTCTTTTTGTGTTGGCTTAGAACTGAACTCAGGTCCTCACATTTACACAGCAAGCACTTGACTGACTGAGTTCTCCCCAGCTCATGTATCTACATGTATTCATACAGACAGCTTTACAGAAAGAACCATTCCACTCAAGTGAGAATTAAACACTTGCTGATGGTTCATATCACGGTCTCAGAGCTTTGTGCAACTTCTAAATGTGAGACTGGAGTTTAGCTTAACTTCTTTAAGAGTTGGCCCAAACCAAAAAAAAATGACAATAGTAATACTCTGGGAAAAGAGGTGACTTTGTGTCTTTTACTGTCTAGCTTTTCATAGTTTGTAGGAGAAATGTGTTTGGTGTGTGTTCACTTGCTTGGTAGAGCAAGCAAACTTTCCATAGCAATAAGCACACCTCTGTGGATGGCTGGGTATATAGACTAGTGTGCTCTGAAATCAATAACAGAAGGCTAGCTTAGAGTGGCTTGAATAGAGAAACCTCAAGACATTCCTACAGAAGCCATAGATGTTTAAACAATATCTTCAGTATCAGGTATGTGACACCTCTTAACAAGCTTTTGATTAAAGGTCTCAAATTCTCCACCTCCCCTTCCACTAAAAAGAGCCATTATAGGTTTTTGCCATTGCTCTGGGTTGCCCTCCAGAATCTGCTAGGAAGATCCTATTGCCAAAGACATCAAACATGTTGAGCACAGGATATGGAAAAAACAAGCTGAAACTGATCTGGAAACTTCCTCCCTGCTGCCCACCTTTCATAGTACCAGAAGGTACTACCCAGGCTGCTGGGGGAGAAAAGCAATCAACAGTCTTCCCTAGCTGTGAATTCTCTGAGCTACAATAGTAGCAACCCTAGCAAGATGTGTCCATTGGTGCAACGGAGGCATGACTATTAGGGAGGCTGCTTTCTGATCGTAGGGAACTCATTCCTGCTACTGTGAACCAAGCTAAAAAATCTAGAGAGGCCATAGGCCCATGGAGGGAAGCAAAGCAGTACTGTTTTGCTATATGGACATGACATCAAGTTGCCTTCTAAATGCCATTATACTTACAGACGAGTATAGCTTTAAGCCCTAGACCTGGAAGCTTCTTTTTATAATGGAATCACGACTGGCCAAAATGCAGAGAATATCTGACTTTCATCCAGATCTCTGAGGAGCTTGTTTCAAAGCAAATTCCTTGTCCTTTCAACATAACTATTGGATGCAGGAACTCTGAGTCTCTCTCTTTCTCTCTCTCTCTCTCTCTCTCTCTCTCTATATATATATATATATATATATACACATATATATATGTATACGTATACACACACTGTGTGTGTGTGTGTGTATGTGTGTGTGTACATATGGGCACGTGTTTGTTTCCATGTATGTGTTCATGAAATCATTTACCTATCTAGTTTTTTGAAGCAGGTTAGAAATCACTAAGTAGACTACACTAACTGGCCAGAGATTCCTAGGGTTCAGCCTATCTCTGTCCCTCCAGCACTGGGATCACAAACATACCCCAACATTTTTCTTTTTACATGGGTTTCAGGAAATGAAGTTAGGAATTCATTCTTCTATAGCAAATACTTTAACCACGAGCTGTTTCTCCAGCCCTGGGATCTGTATTTCTTACAAGCTCCCTAGGCAACTCCATCCTTCCAAAGGCTTAAGAACTTCAGGGATACCTATAGAGAGATGGGTGCAGGCAGGTGAAAGGAGCTCCATGTGTGTCCTCGTCCTAAGTGTGGACACGGAAAAACTTCTTTCTGCAAGGAATGATGGTGGTACCCACTATACCCAACAGAGAAAGTTTTCTCCCTCCGTATCACAGAAACCAGGAAAGAATGGAGCCCCTTTCTTCAATAGCTTCCTGGCTCCCACAAAAACTTGTATCCAACAAATGCAGTATTTACTGGGGTTTTTGACACATAGCTTGGAAGACAGGAGGGCATGAGGTTCTCCCGTGAGGCAGACAAACAGGGTGACTGAGCTTAGGGTCAATGTTAATTTGCAGTTGTTACTATCACTTAAGCTTGAAACCCAGTAGAAGAGCTGTACACACCAAAGACTCTAGTCCAGCTTTTCTGTGCCTGTGTGTACACATCTACAGCCTCTTCTGTCGGGTAAAGTTGCGGAGAGAGATTCTTGCTTGTGTCCTTAGCTCTGCCTGGGTCTGTGTGTCTTAGTGTAGATCCACACGCTCAGTTTTCTCCCTTTGTGGAAGGACCAGCGCTCCCTCAAGTTGGCAGAGTGGATGGAGTTGCCCCAAGTGCGAGTGCCAGACATTTGCACCACCCAGGCAGCTCTGGGGAATGTGGAGCAGGCATCTGAGTAACACCTGTGTGGTGGCCAACATGAGCATCGGCTCTGCATTTCTCTGTTGCGGCTTTATGGAATGGAAAGTATAGATGTGTGTATGGAGGGGGTGTTGGTGGGGCAGAAGGACTTGGGAGCCATTGGCTGCAGTGTAAAATTTCCAGTATTCCCAGAAAGACTAAGATCTATGTCCTTGGAGTGGGATGGAATGAGAAAAGTCCACAATGACACTGTCCTCTCCATTTGTGAAAGGAAACCCCTCCAGCAGGATTCAGCGTCCTTATGTAGCCAAAGTTTTGAAATAGCCATGCAGTGAGTGAGTCAGAACTTCAGACTTCTAGGTACTGGGGGCTCCTGGAAGAGAAATTCTCCCCAATGGGGAGAAAGAGAGAGAGAGAGAGACAGAGAGAGAGAGAGAGAGAGAGAGAGAGAGAGAGAGAGAGAGAGAGAGAGAGAGACAGAGAGAGACAGAGAGAGACAGAGACAGAGAGAGACAGAGATAGAGAGAGAGTATAAGATGGCTGTAAGTCAGAGGATATCTTGAGCCCTGTAACTCTGAATGACCTGGGATGGGTCCTTCTACTTCAAGAAGCATCTTTCTGTCATCTAGATACTTACTTTCTCACAAGACACACATTTATTTTGATCTTTGATAACATGAACTGTTACATATATACCTTCTATAATTTGTTTTATTGCATTAAAATTCATTTACCAGAGAAAACCTCTGGATCTTCTAGATATCTAAACAGCAACAATTTCCACTAAAGGTCCCATTATGGCTGTATCCATTGGAAAATATGAAATTTATTCTGCAATTGAACTATGAGTTGTTATTTTTCCCATAGAGCATATTTATCTTTGTGACGTTTGAGGTTATTATGGACTTATTTCTGTTTGACAAAAGAAAACTGTACACCATAAAAATCGTTTGCATTATGTTGGGTTAAAACAAACTTGCATCCATTTCAACTGAAGGAACCAAGAGTGTATAATGTTCTGAGAACACGCTAAGCTGAAATTAAGTGGAAGATGATCCCTGGTTTTTTCTTTCTTATTTTAAAAATAAGCTACATAATTAAATGGTTATAGATGTTTCTCTTGTGGGGAGGAAAACCTTCGATTCTTTGCAAACATGCTTCCAGGGTGGGAGGTTTCCTCATCCTTTGGCAAAACAGAGAATCAATACCAATCAGAAAAAAAAAAAAAGCTAACAAAAGGGAAAACCTCATGGGAGCTGAAGGCAATAAAAGATTTAAAATGTGAATAAAACATCACAGGTCAGCATTAAAATAGATGATTCGTTCTCTGCCAAGGCAAAGCATCTAACCAGAGGTTTAAAAAAACAACAACTAGACCTAGGTTCATGGAGGAGGAGGAAGAGGAAACCACAGAGCCTCAACCCCACCATGGAGAGTCTCCTTTTCCAGAGAGACGTTCCCTCCAGAAGCAGTGCTGGGAACTAGTTGCTTCTCTTTGCTTGAAGTGAAAATCTCTGTGAATATAAATCCAGCCTGTGCATCATTTCATAGATGACTACACTGAATCTAGAATTGGAGAATAAAGAGGTTAGATTTGCTCTCTAAAGCAGAAAGATGCTGATCTGTCAGTTCATGTCATGAACAACAAGACCTTTTAAAATACAACCTGGAGAAATGATGAAGACCTTTCAGAGCCAAGCTCAGTTCTGATGAACTGGCAGTGGATGCCATCTTGGAAGGATTTTATGGATACTGTCAGACTTCTGTATAAACTACACTGCTAAAGCCAGAAAGGCTAGATAGCAGCAGCAAGGCCAGCAAATCAAACAATGTGAATTTCATTTAACACTAAGAAAACAAGTTTTTTTTTTCCAGATAAGTGTGTATATCTGGAAATACATGCAAGATACAGACTTTTAGAAATGGAAAATGAGTGAGCAAAACAAAACTAAAAGGAAGAAAACTGGGTGATATTGATGAGAATGAAATAATGGAAATCCCAGGTGGGGGACCAGACGAATAATAAAATGAGACACACATAAACACTGACACAAGTCTACATGACTGCATGGCTCTGTGGGGACAGCAGAGAGCATCTGTAAATGGACCCATCCTTGCATCAATCAAACTGCTTGGACTGCACTGTGATGGAAGAGCTAAGCAGCCGTAGTGGAGTCCTCTAAGTCTTAATTTTCTTATCTCTAAGATGGATATAATGTGACATATGATTATATAAAATATATATTAGCTAATGTTTTAGAGTCATTATTTGTTGCTATAACAAAATATCTGAGTCAAACATCCTAGAGGGAGGAAGGGGCACATTGGCTTCCGATCACAGATTACAGTCCATCATTGTGGAAATGTCACAGCAACAAGGAGCTTGAAGCAGCTGATTACACCACGGTTAAGTATAGAAAGCATCTTCAATGCGTGAGATCCTCAAGGACAGTGGTGGCCTTTAGGAATGCAGCATTGAAACGGATATAGTTTTACATAGTACTTTTTACAGTTTTTAATTTATCAGTTAATTGTGCATGTATGTGTGTTTGTGTGTGTAGTTTGTTTATATCAGAGGGCACCATGTGTTCTTGTGGATGCCCAGGGGTGACTTTAGGAATCACCCTGGATTGCTTCTACCGCCTATTTGCATAACTGTGGGATTTCCTGGGCTCTACCCACCAGGGCCAGAAGTGCAGGCCGCCACCATTTCCACCTGGCAGTTTTATATGGGACCTAGGATTCAAACTCAGGACTTTCTACTTGCAAGGCATCTCTCCAGCTCTATTTTTTTTTAAGTGGCATTTTATTACCTGCCTTGATTTTTCCTGGAGCAATCTATTTCTAGAAAGACCTAAATGCATGATTTCTTTCTTTTTATGGCTATTCCCCCTTCATATGAATATACAACTGAATTCTAGTTTGAAACGTACTAATCAAGAAACATAGGACCACAGCAAACCCCCCTCCCTAGAAAAAGGTCTAGAATTTGATCAAGCACTTGCCTGGCATGCATGAGACCAAGCATGATGGAAAAGGTAAAAGAAACACAAGAATTTAATGTGCAAAATATTAACATTTTCGTGAGCAGTAAACTGAAATGCTAATACTTTATGTTCATCATAACATTGATATAATAGTGAAACATCAAGAAATATGACAATGCACCAAATAAAGGACTGATTCAATAAATGATACGCTATCCATATTTCAGAAAATTGTATTACCTTCAAAGGCGTGATTTCAAACTAAGTTCTAAAAGCTCTTTTCCCTTTTAATTTTTACTTAATTTTTAATTAGCATACAAAAACAACAGCTTTTCTTATGGGCTTTTCATAATTCTTAGTTTTTGTGGATGCCCCCTGCCCTGCCTCCTGTCTCCACCTATTCTCCTGCATCCCCAAGTCCCCTTTCACTTTCATAGCACATGTGCTCCATCACCCTCCTCTCCTCTCTTTCCTTCCTCTTTTCCTTCTGCCCCCTTTTTCCTCTTCTCTCTCCTCCCCCTCTCATGGGCTTCTTTCTAGTTTCCTGGCCTGTGCTCACACTCACTCCTGTGTACACACACATATACAGAAATCAGAAGTTAGGATCGGCATATAACAGAGAACAATGCAGTATTTATCTTTCTAGGTTTCCTCACTTAATATAATATTTTTCCAGTTCCATTTATTTTCCTGCAGATTTCATGATTCATTACAGCTGAATAAATTTACATATATATACACCATTTTTACATTACTCATTCAGTTGTTGATAGACATCTAGGTTGATTCTATTTCCTCACTATCATGAAAATAGCAGCAACAAATATAGATGTGCAAGTATCCCTGTGGAAGGATATGGAGTCTTTTGGGTATATGCTCAGGAGTTATAACTTAGCTGCGTGCATACACACACACACACACACACACACACACACACACACACACACACGCACGCACGCACACAAACCCAAACTGCCAATAAATAAGTGGTCCAGTGAAGTGGACCATTCTCAAAAGAAGAAAATGGAATGGCCAACAAATATTCTTTTAAAAGCGTTCAGTGTTCTTAGCCATCAGGAAGAAATGCAAGGCAAAAGTTCTTTGAGTTTCTACCTCACTCCAGTTAAGCTATCAGTAAGAAAATTGAGATCAACAAATTCTGGTGAGGATATGGAGCAAGAGGAATCCTAATTCACTGTCAGTGGAGAGTAAACTATTGGAGCAGTCTCTATGAGCATCATGCACAGGCTTCTCAAAAAAACTAAAGATAGAAGCATTTTTTTAAAGTATGGGGGAAATGATGATGATTGATTGATCAAAGCAATTAATCAAATACTGTGAGTTATTCTTAATCAATGAGTTACTTTGATATACTTTTTTTCCATGTTCTTGTGTATGTTGGGTAGCATATTCATATGTTGAGTGCATTTTACATGTGTGTAGGTGCATGTGTGTATGAGGGTGTTTACATGCATGTGCTGGCATGTGGAGGTCTAATGTTGAAGTCTGCAATTATCCTTAATTGCTCTTCCATCTTATTCCTTTTAAGACAGGATTTCTAATTAAACTCAGAGCCCACTGATAAGACTAATCTGACTAGTTAACTTGCTCTTGGGACTTCTAGTCTCTGCCTTCCAAGGTCTGGCCTTCATATCCACATGGCATTTTATGTCTGGGGATCCATTCCCCGGTCCTTTTGTTCCCACAAAAAGTGCTCTAACCCCAGCCATGTTGTATTTTTTGTCATTCTTTATTGTTCCCATTTTTATTGTTGGATACATTTTTATTATTTTAGACAAAGAACACATTCTGTATCATTTCAGTATTTTGGAATTTGTTAAAATTTCCATCTTTTTTGATATGGGTTCAAAATTTCCTCGTGACAGAAGCGTATGCTTTTTATTTGTCTGATTCCTGATTCTATATATGTAAACATGTATGTAATAGCATGTGTAATATTATAATATGCATGTGCATATGTGTATGAATATCTATGTCACAATTTATCTGTGTATTCATACTTTGGGTATATATATACAGTATACGTGCATCTGCAAATATTCATATATATGCATATGTGTGAGTGTGCATGATGTGTGTATATGTGTGCATGCATATGTGTGCATGTGTGAGTGTGAGTATGTGTTCTTTACACACCATTGACAATGTTACTTATGTCATCTAATTCTTTACACAATTTCTCCCTTCCTGATCTCTTGATTTTAGCAAAAGTGCATCAGAATCTTCTGGTACTGATATTAACCAATTTCTCCTATGAACTTTTTTTCAGTCTATGTATTTCAATTATATATGGTAGATATATGAAGCTAATAGTTGATAGATTTTTTAAACATTTTTATTATTATTTCCGCTCATACAAACTTAATAGGTAGACCAGTTCCCTCCCCCCTCCTCCCCCCCCGAACCCCCTGCTCATCCTCTCTCCCTCCCCATCTCCCAGTGCCTCCCCCCTAATTCCCAGAGAGTCCTTTATTGTGTATGCCTAACTCTACTCTGGGCCCTCCTTTCTGATGACGTACAAGGACCCAGTGGCATTTCCCTGAACCCTTTCTCGTGTTCCCCTTAAGCATAAGAACACTACTGTGGCTGTCAATCCCTTGCCTCCAAGGATCTTGGTGCCTTTAGCCGATGTTAGACTTTGTGAGGTCAATAGTGTGATGGACATTGCGCAGGGCATGCAAAGTCCTAGTATGATTGCTTCAGCCCTAACTAGTGTGGAGACTCTTCAAATCATTGCTCCCCCCCATCCTTTTGCTCTTACAATCTTACCGCCCCCTCTTCCGCAAATGTCCCTGAGCTTCAGGATGGGGAGAGATTAGGCTGGCTTAGTTCTATGTGGATGATATAGAGTCTCTAAAGTTCTGGATTGTGGTTCGTTGAGTTTCTTTTACAGTTTTGCTGTTTCTGCAATGCCCTTCACTCCATCCTGATGGGCACTGTATGTCACCCCCTGTCAGAGACAAAAAACTGTTAAATTGGAGTCTTGTTATAATAGCACATTCAAGGATAGATGTAATAAAAGCAGGAAACCTCGGTGAGGGAGGGATCAGTCACCCATTTGCAAAATGATCACTTTTCATCTGCCAGACTATATGCCCTCCCCTTCTGGTGAGATCATACCCCCTCAGTTGTACATGATCAGGAACGAACGTCTGTGAACTTAACCAGGTGTCACATTACTTACTTGCATTCCTTGGAGGCCGATTTTCTCTGCTGTAACATGGTCCCCTCTCTCCTTGTGTCTGGTGTGGCCCTCCAACCCCATCCCTCCTGTTCACAATTGTGATAGTTAAGCCTGGGTGTCAACTTGACACACAGGGTATTAACTAAGCTTGGCTGAGACCACCTCTGGAAAAGGATCAACTGAAACTACTTGAAAGGATAGTACACGCCCTAGATCCTATCAGAACTCCAAAGCTCTCAAAGATTCTCCCAATACTGCATCATATAAAAAGGAGCCACCAAGGAGAACAGATCCCTTCTTGCAGCTGTGCTAGGAATCGTTCTTCCTTCCGGCTGCCCGGTTCCTTTGACCTTCCACTAGACTAAGACTCTAGGAGTTCTCCAGCCTTCAGCCAGCACCTACTTGACTACCGAACTGAGCAACTAGCTGTTGGCAGCCATCGTTGGAACTACCTCGGCTACTGACAGCCTTCGCTGGACTACCTCGGCCATATCTGTAAGCCAACTCAATAAATTTCATATATATATATATATATATATTCGTTCTGTGAATTCTATGACTCTAGAGAACCCTAACTAATACAAAAATCCTTGCAATTACCGTATTACATAGCTTTACCCTTGAGTGTCTCAATGTGGGCTGGGTGTTTGGTACTAGGAGCCACCTATTAGGGAGTACATACAGCGCTTAACTTTCTGGGTTTGGGATACTTCACTTAATATAATTGTTTCTAATGACATCCATTTCCCAGCAAATTCCAGTAATTCATCATTTTTGATGGCTGAGTAGTACTCCATTGTATAGATGTACCACAGTTTCCTTATCCACTCGTCAACTGTTGGACATTTGGGTTGATTCCATGACTTTGCTATTGTAAACAATGCTGCTATGAACATGGTCGTGCTTGTGCTATCGAGGCGAACCTCTGCTGCATGGGGGGTTATTCCCAAAAGTGGAATAGCAGGGTCATATGGCATTTCAATCTTTAATTTCTTTAAGAATCTCCAGACGGCTCGCCAGAATGGCTGTATGAGCCTGCATTCCCACCAGCAATGTAGGAGAGTTCCCTCTCTCCACATCCTCTCCAGCACTTGTTGTTGTTTGTATTGTGGATTTTTGCCATCCTGACTGGGGTGAGATGATATCTCAGGGAGGTTTTGATTTGCATTTCCCTGATGGCTAAAGAAGTGGAGCATTTTTTAAGATATTTGTTAGACATTTTAGTTTCATCCCTGGTAAAATTTCTTTTAAGTTCCAGGGCCCATTTCTTAATTGGGCCATTGGTTTCCTTGGTGTTTAATTTTCTAAGTTCTTTGTGCACTCTGGAGAGTAGAGCTCTATCAGATATGTGGTTAGTGAAGATTTTCTCCCATTCTGTGGGTTGCCTTTGAGCTCGTGTGACAATCTCTTTATCTGAACAGAAGTTCTTTAATTTCACAAGATCCCAACTGTTGAGAGTTGGTAGCAGTGACTGTGCCATTGGATGTCTATTTAGGAAATGTTGGCCTAGCCCAATCAGCTCAAGGGAGTTCCCTATCCATTCAGTTATGATTTTTATAGTCTCTGGCCTGATATCAAGGTCCTTGATCCATTTGGAATTAAGTCTTGTACATGGTGACATGTACGGGTCCAGCTTTAATCTTCTGCATGTGGAGATCCAGTTTTGCCAGCACCATTTGTTGAAGATGCTGTTCTTTTTCCATTGGATTCTTTGGGCCTCTTTGTCAAAGATCAAATGGCTGTATTTTTGTGGGCTTATATCTGGGTCTTCAACCCTTATCCATTGATCTGTGTGTCTATTTTGGAGCCAGTACCAGGCTGTTTTTATAACTATGGATTTGTAGTATAGACTAAGGTTTGGTATGGTAATACCTCCAGCAGTGTTTTTGTTACTCAGAATTGTCTTTGCTATCCTGGGTCTTTTGTGCCTCCATATGAATTTTGAGATTATTTGGTCAACTTCTTTAATGAATTGCTTTGGGATTTTAATTGGTATAGCATTGAATTTGTATATTGCCTTTGGTAGGATGGTCATTTTTACAATATTGATTCTGCCAATTCAGGAGCATGGGAGGTCTTTCCACCTTCTGATGTCTTCAGCAATTTCTTTCTTTAGGGTTTTAAAGTTTTCATTGTAAAGGTCTTTTACCTCCTTGGTTAGGTTTATACCAAGGTATTTCATTTTATTAGGGGCTACAGTAAATGAGATTGCTTCTCTCAGGGCTTTTTCACTTCTTTCGTTCTGGGCATATAGGAAGGCCACTGATTTTTGCACATTTATTTTGTATCCTGCCACCCTGCTGAACTTCTCAATTAGTTCCAGGAGCTTCCTGGTGGAGTTTTTAGGATCCCTCAGGTATAAGATCATGTCATCTGCAAATAGGGATAGCTTGACTTCTTCCTTGCCGATTTGAATCCCTTTTATGTCCCTTTCTTGTCTTATGGCTTCAGCTAAGACTTCAAGTACAATATTGAATAGAAATGGTGAGAGTGGACAGTCTTGTCTAGTTCCTGATTGAAGTGGGAATGCTTCCAATTGTTCCCCATTGAGCATAATCCTTGCTGTGGGCTTGTTGTATACAGCTTTTATTATATTGATAAAGGTTCCTTCCATTCCTGCTGTCTCTAGCGTTTTGATCATAAAAGGCTGTTGGATCTTGTCAAAGGCTTTTTCTGCGTCTATCGAGAGTATCATGTGGTCTTGGACTTTGGACTGGTTTACATGATGAATTACATTTATTGATTTTCGTATGTTGAACCAACCTTGCGTGCCGGGGATGAAGCCTACTTGGTCCCTGTGAATGATCTTTTTGATATGTTTTTGAATCCGATTTGCTAAGACTTTGTTGAGAATCTTTGCGTCTATGTTCATCAGAGAGACTGGCCAGTTGATAGATTTTTTTATGAGCCACTCTTTTTCACACACATTCTCTCTCCATTCTCATTGATTTCCACCTTGCATTTTATTTTTTCTAATATTACTACTTCCAGACTAGCTTTTTGTTAGTTGCTGTTTTTTTTTTAATTTTTCACCCTTTATGAATCAATTTGGGGATACGTTTTTTATAAACAGCACATGGCCAAACATTGGTTTGAAAGTCAATTTTTGAGAAGTTTTGTGTTTAAATAATTATTAAGTGGAATTATTCAATCAATTCTAATGTTCTTTATATTTTGTTTTTCACTTTCATGTCTTTATCTCATTTGTAATCAATATAATTTCCTCAAGGTTCTCTCCCAGTTCACTGTTTATCTTCAATACTATCTTGTTTCCTATTGAACTCATCAACTAACTTTCTAGTTTCAATGACACTTTAATTGCTAGAATCTTTGTTTTTCAAATTCACCTGTTCTGATTTCATATTGCTGCATTATTTGTTTATCTCTTTGAACACTTTAAATTCTTACTCAATTTTCTAAAAGTTTCAAAAATTTGATCTTTTAGCTTTAGTTCCTTAGATTTAAATTTTACTATCTATTGAAGTCATAGAGTCTTGGCTTGTGGTTACTTTTCATGTCTTCAGTGTGGTCTCATCTTGCATAGGCATTCCCTCTTCTAGAACCACCTACATGCTGTGCTATGGAAGGATCCTGTCTTAGTTATTTCTGCTACTGTGGGGGAAAAAACCTGGAAAAAGCAACTTAAGAGGAAGAGAGCTTGCTGTAGCTCACATTTCCAGGGTGCAATCTATCATATTGGGGCAGTCAAGGTGGCAGAAGCTTAAAACTGCTGCTCACATGGCATCCACAGTCAGAAAGCAAAGAAGGGCAAATGCAAATCCATAGCCCAGTTTTCTTTCTCCATTTATACAGTTTGGGATCCCAGCTAGGGAATGGTGTTACCCACAGTGGGTGGGTCTTCCTACCTCAATAATCAAGATAATCCTCCCACAACCATGTTCAGAGACCCATTTCTTAGATGATTCTAGATTCTGGCGAGTTGATAGTTGACACTATCTGTTGTGTGCTATTTTCCTCTGTGCGTAAATAGCTTCATGCCATTTTGGACACCCCACCCCCAATCTAACCTAGGTAGGATGTTGTGCAGCACTTTGAAGCATTCTGCCCTGGAGTAAGGCTTAAAAAGTAAATAGCTGTTAGTCTTGGGAAGCTGACAATAAGACCTGGCATGGGGATGACTCTCCCCAAGGTAATGAAAGCTGCAAACAACTGCTAGAATAGACACCCTGGACAGCTGATAGCTGAAACTCTAGCAGTCCAGAAGTCTGGAGGAGACCGTTCAATGAACAGTTTTTCAGAGAGCTCCAGGTTGCAGCATCTATGAGTCTCGCCTACCATAGGGAGGGATGGGGATTTCTGGTGATGAATCACCCCTGTTCCTGTAAGCAGCCCTCTCTCTTTCTTCTTCTTTTTTTATTATTATTTAGTCAATTGTGCCTGTATGCGTGTGTGCACGCGTGTGTATGTATGTGTGTGTGTGTAGAACCACGGACGAATTTGGGAACCATCATGGATGCCTCCACCTCCTCCTTGTTTACTCTGCCCCGGGATTCAAAGGCTCCGCCCTACCAGGACTGGAAACACAGGCCGCTCCCGCTTCCACCCGGCGTCTATACGTGGGGTCTAGGATCCGAACTCAGGACCTTCCGCCTGCAAGGCAGAGGCTTAACCCCTGAGCCACCTCTCCAGCTCCTCTCTCTTTCTTCTGTAAGTAACCCCAATAAATTCATTGGTTCATCAAGTCAGACCTTGGCACAATTGTTACTTTGCTTTGTCACTAATTCCTATCTGGGAGTGGATAGACATTTGTACAACAGTGTCCTAGAAAAAGTGTCACACCACACTGTTGCAGTCCGCCTGCATGTTTGCTGATAAATGACCATCACACAGCTTAAGGGAACAAGGAGTTTACTTTCTTACGATAGTCGGTTATAGTTCATAGTCCAGCTTGATGGGAGAGCATGCACCAACACCAGGGCCGAGGGAACTGGCCACACAATTACCACATAATGGCTGAGAGATGGACAATTCTTACTTGCCAGACCAGCATGTCTGGCCAAGTATACAGAAGGATGCCCACTCTCTCAACCAGCTCTCTGTGATTTATCCAGGGCCTAATCCCACCCACCATGGGCTGGGTCTTCCCCAGCAGCTAGACAATCTTCCTCAGGTTTGCTCTGGGCTTAACTCAACCATCAACTCTCTACAACTGTGCCCAGAGCTCAAACCCTCAAGAGTCAAGTTGATACCTGTGCTTAACTATGACACACACCATCATTGCTCCTTAAAGAGAAGTTATACTGTCCTCTCTTTGAAGGGAACTAATTTTTTTATGCTGGTTAATTGACAGAATTTCATTTCATATTATATAGCTCAAATTAGGTCCAATGGATGAGATTGAGTTGGGCATCGCAGTCTTTCTTAAGCCTCTCCCAACTCAAGACTTAGGTGTATGGCATGAATTCTTTTTTGTCTGAATTTAGGAATACAGTGAACACATCACTGATTGGTTCTAGTATGCAATTACCAACATGTCCTGTGCAATTAACCATTTTATTTCATGGATGTCACATTTTATAATATCAGTTAACAAACAATAACCTATTGGTTGACCTTCTCTGTATGTTAGATCACAGCATTTTTCAACCTTACTACTTTAGACGTGTGTGTGTGTGTGTGTGTGTGTGTGTGTGTGTGTGTGCATGCGTGTGTGTGCAGGATTGTGTGAGTGTGGGTGTGCATGACTGCAGAGGTAGGGGACATCCTTTGTGTGCTATTTCTTACTTTCTACCTTGTTGAGACTGGGTCTCTTCACCGCTGGAGTATAAGCCAAGTTGTCTGGCCATGAGCTTCTGGAGATTCTTGGGTTTCCAGCTCCCACTCGCAGTAGTAGGCACAGAGGAATGATAGACACTTATGCAAATGTGTCTTTTGTTTACATTGGATCTGAGGATAGAACTCTGATCTTCACTCTTGCCCGGCAAATTCTTTACCTGCTGAATGGTATCCCCAGCTCACCTCTCTGGACACCTTAAGCTGGTTAATCTTTTGTTGGGGTGTGGGTGATGTTCTGTACATTGCAGAAGGTTTAGCAGTACCCTTGGCCCCTATCCATAAGGTTCCAGCAGCACACACCTCCTTCCTGAGCTGTAACAATTAAAAATGCTTCCATAGATTGCCAAACGGGTGGAGGGAGAAAAGTCACTTCTTGTTGAAAATTACGACTACAGGGAAATGAGAAGTTCCCTTTTAGAACTAATGAAAGAATGTGAGTTTCACTGAATCAATAGCCACATTTAAACTTCTCTACATTCAAGGTGCTGTGCTTTTTTAGTAGCAGTTTCATTTGAGCATAAAGAAAGCTGTGGTCTGCTGCATCATTCACCTGTGATATATAGGGACATTACAAAAGTGAGCTCCATGCTGTGCAAGGAAGATAATCACTCTGTTTCTTTAGAGTTCTTGGGAAAGTGTGTGCAAAAGGGCCAAAACCCTATTGGCCTAATTGCTTAGACTGTCTCTGGCTACATGTTCTGTCCACTGCATGCACCTATCTTTCTGAAATGTTTTTCAAGAACAACCAAGCTAATGCAAAAGTTAGCATCGTGTGCAGCAAGCCAGTGTTTATTCAATAGTTAAAAGTCCATGTTCCAAGGTCTCTGTGTGTTGGAGCAGCAGTGGCCTCTGTGTCTGTGTGCTGCTCATACCTGCTGCTTTTGTCCTGATTGGCACGTCGATGCTACTTGGTAGAATGAGTGATTGTAGGGAGCTTTCTTTAGCCTGGTTCATTATCTGATAGAAACTATGAGGGCTCTATTAGAACCAGCCAGCAGGAAGCCTGTTTTTTATTTAGCAGGACTGCGTAAGCCCCTCTGTGTATGACTTTCCAAGAATTACAGAGCTTAGTGAAGGCGCCTGCTGCAGACTCCATGGATGGCTTTCCAAGCAATTAGTCACTGAGATGCCAGCAAGCAGAAGAAATTCCATGGAGGAGTGTTCAGGAAGACTGGAAGTGTAGGCACGCAGGTGTGTTGCCTCTACTCGCAGAGGAATCTGAAGTCAAGGACCATCATTCATCATCGCCCTTCTGATTGGGCTTCATACACCTGGGGCAGTGGGAGATACAGAAGAAACAGGAGACAGCAAAACCATTGAGCCCTCATGGATGGAGGGAAAGAACACAGCAGACTTCCAGTCACATGACCCACAGTGCCGACAGACTACTTAGGACTGCAATGCGTACAAGCCTGCAGAGCGAAGCCCCGTGGCTGCAGACCAATTGAGGTGACAGAGCACATTCTCAGTGCATGTGTACTTTCAGAGAGTAAACCGAATACTGCTAGATTCTTTGCCAAAACTTTGCAACCACTAGAGCAGCAGGGGACAAAGAAAAATGGAGTAAGGATGCGGGAATCTTCTGGAAGCTAACACCCTCCAGCTGCTCAGGAACTACCGTGACCTTCCCCAGCTGCCTGATGGAAGACTGCAGTGATGTCTGACTTTGCGCCAATGTCTTAAAATACTGCTTTGAGTACCTGCCGAGGGTCTCCCCTTCGTGATGGTAAAGATGAACCATATATTTTAACATAAGGATCTGCTAGAGTCATTGGAGTTACCTGGGATTAGCTAGGGCTCCCTCTTACCAAACAGTTCTCTCCCTCTTTTCTCCTGTCATTCAGAGCTGTTGGATTCTGGGCCAGCCCTGCAGACATGAAACCTGGCTTCTCAGGGGCAGTCCTAAAGAGTGTGGCCCCAAGACCCAGTGGCACCTTCTGTTTTGTTCAGTTGTGTTTCTCCTGTGGGCTGGAAAGAGGTTTCATGCTTCTGACCAAAAGCAGGTATTATGATAGAGAAAAGTAAAAGTTAGAAGAATTGGATCCTTTAAGCTTTAAAAAGAAAAGTTTGGAGGCCTTTTGAAACACTAATCATCAAACATTTCCTTTGCTACTTTCTCCCCTTTGCTTGTCTCTGGGAAGATGAAATTATCTAGATGCGTGGTGTCACGGTTTGAAATATGAATTGTCCCCCACAGGTTCATGTGTTTAAATATTTAGTTGTTAGGGAAGGTCATGGAGCCTCGCTGAAGAAAGATATTCACAGGAGGGTGGGCCTTGAAGGTGGTCCTGCCCTGCTTGAGTCAGTGAGCCTGCTCGTGATCTTGCAGCAGCTCTCAGCCTCCGTGATATCTGCAGTGACCTGGGCCACCTTCAGCTTGTGCTACCCAGCCATGCCTTTTCCACCATAGTGGACCGTATCTGAATACAGTCCTCCTGGAACTGTAAGCTGAATAAACCTCCCTTTCTCTCCTTAGGTTTCTTGAGTTTGAGTGTTGTCTTACGGTAACATTCCTGTTTTGCCAGCTAGTAACCCATGAGTGGAATGCTCTCTTCCAGTCTTACAGCTTCCTAAGAAACCTCCTAAATTCTCACCTCTCATCCCTGATCTTTTTGCCAACCTGGAAGCCTACATGTATACCTGCCTGTTTGAGCCCTTCACTTGGATGGCTCTGTAGATATCTCATGTTAAACCTGGCCACACTTGAACTTCTGAATTGACTGCTGCATGCCAATTGTACCTGTATTCCCCTTTTTCAGGCAGTGATGAAAATCCAGCCCTGTAGCTGTTCCTGTTCAAAGCTTCAGCCTTATCCTAGATTTTTCTTATACTCCTTGCTCCCTGCACTTCTCTCCTCCCCTAGCTGGAAACTGTGATATCCATAATTGCATAGTGCAAGTGTTTCTCCCACTGCCAGTGCTACCACCTGGGTTTGGGCTGGAGACATGTTGTCCCTGGGCTACTTCAGGTAGATGCTCTAGCCTCCTGCTTAGTCTCTTACCTCCTCCCTGGACCTCTGAGGTATGCTGGCAGCCTAGCAGCTGGAATGATCCTTCACAACCTAAATCCCATCTCCTTCTTCTATCCCTGAGCATCCGAGGACACTTTGTTTCACTTAGTGCAGAGCCAGACCCTCACCTCTGCACACGATGCACAAGGTTCTGCATGGAAGCCCTGAGTGACATGAGTTTCTCGTCCCATGGCTGCTTCTGATTCCCCTGCTTCAGTGACACTGTTCTTATGACTCCTCCCTGAGGACCTGGCCTGGCTATACACTGTGACAGAATGTTCTTCAACTACAGGATATCTATCATAGACTAGTTGCTCTAACCAAATACCTACCTGACAAGCCGCAACTTAAGAGAAAAAGTTATTGCTTTGGCTTGTGGTTTGAGTGCATGTCGCCCATCACAGCTGGGAAGGCCTGGTGGCAGAAGCCTCAAGACACTGGTCATATTTTTGCCTGCAGTCAGGACACAGAGCAAAGACAAAGGCTGGTTTTCCTTTGTATGTAGTCTGGAACCCCAGCCCAACAACTGACTCCACCCACATACAGGCTGGGTTTCCCCTCCCCACTCAATTAAATCCTAGGTAAACACTCTCACAGACACACCCTGAAGTGTGTTTCCATGAATTCTAAATCCCATCAAGACGACAATCAAGATTAGCCAGCACCCTGCCTCACCTGCAGGATGTGCAGATATTCTCAGTGAGGCCAGCTCTGGATGTGACTGTCTGTCCCTCGTTCCCTCTGTATGCCAAATCCCCTTCTCTCACCCACATCACCTTTTTTTTAAATACATTTTTAATTATTATTTCAGCTCATACAAACTTATTAGGTACACCAGTTCCCTCCCTCCCTCTTCCTCCCCCCGAACCCCCTGCTCCTCCTCCTCTCACCCCTCCCTCCCCATCCCCCAGTGCCTCCCGCCCCAATTCCCAGAGAGTCCTTTCTTGTGCATGCCTGACTGTCCGCTGGGCCCTCCTCTCCAATGACGTACAAGGACCCAGTGGCATTTCCCTGAACCCTTTCCCGTGTTCCCCTTAAGCATAGGAACACTGCTGTGGCTGCCAATCCCTTGCCTCCAAGGATCTTGGTGCCTTTAGCAGATGCTAGACTTTGTGAGGTCAATAGTGTGTTGGACATTGCGCAGGGCATGCAAAGTCCAATTATGATTGCTTTGGCCCTAATTTGTGTGGAGTATCATGCATATCATTGCTGGCTCATAAAGCCACTCTGGCGAGCCATCTGGAGATTCTTAAAGAAATTAAAGATTGAAATGCCATATGACCCTGCTATTCCACTTTTGGGAATAACCCCCCATACAGCAGAGGTTCACCTCAATAGCACAAGCATGACCATGTTCATAGCAGCACTGTTTACAATAGCAAAGTCATGGAATCAACCCAAATGTCCAACAGTTGACGAGTGGATAAGGAAACTGTGGTACATCTATACAATGGAGTACTACTCAGCTATCAAAAAGGATGAATTACTGGAATTTGCTGGGAAATGGATGTCATTAGAAACAATTATATTAAGTGAAGTATCCCAAATCCAGAAAATTAAGCACCGTATGTACTCCCTAATAGGTGGCTCCTAGTACCAAACCCACCCAGCCCACCTTGAGACACTCATAGGTAAATCTATGTATTACCTACAGTAATTGCAAGGATTATGAACAGGAGGGATGGGATTGGAGGGCCACACCAGAAGCAAGGAGAGAAGTGACCATGTTACAGTAGAGAAAATAGGCCTCCATCAAGGACTGCAAGTAAATAATGTGACACCTGGTTAAGTTCACAGACGTTCGTTCCTGATCATTTACAACTAAGGGGGTATGAACTCACCAGAAGGGGAGGACATATAGTCTGGCAGATAAAAAGTAACCATTTTGCAAATGGGTGATTGACCCCTCCCTCACTGAGGTTTCCTACTTTTATTACATATACCCTTGAATGTGCTCTTATAATAAGACTCCAGTTTAACAGCTTTTTGTCTCTGGCCAGGGGGTGACATACAGTGCCCAGCAGGATGGAGTGAAGGGCATTGCAGGAGCAGCAAAACTGCAAAAGAAAATCAACAAACCACAATCCAGAACTTCAGAAACTCTATATCAACCACCTAGAACTAGGCCAGCCTAATCTCTCCCCATCCTGAAGCTCAGGGACATTTGCGGAAGAGGGGGCGGTAAGAGTGTAAGAGCACAAGGATGGGAGGAGCAATGATATATACACATCACCTTTTTAAAAAGATATAATTTATGTATATATTATGGTTCTTGCTTATTGTCTGTTGCCTTCTACTAGAAGGTAAGCTTTGTAAGAGTAGCCTTATCGGTTTTATTTGGTGATACATCCTATCTACATATAGGTGGGAAACACCCCTTACTATAGTTGGTGTATAGCAAGTGTTGATTTGCGGGGTTCCACAACCTGCACACTTACCTCACAATTCTGATGATAGATGTATCAGAGTGGGATCAGCGAGAATTGAATCAGACTGGGTCAAGAGTGAATGAACCTTGGAAAAGCTGAAACGAAGTCAAGTTTATTAGAAATCTAATCCCTTATATGCCATGAAACGGGGATGACCTTAATAGTGGTGGACAAACTACACGTGCAAGGTCAACAACAGGCGGGACCACCACCAACAGTACAACCCTGCCAATCCTTGGACATGTTAATATATCCTAATGGCCCCATTCATTGTGGGGATAGAACAGGCTGCTAATAACTCAGGAACATGGTGATACAATTACAATGATAAAATTCTGTGCCCGTCCTTTAGACGTAGCTAATTAACCCTAAATGGCTTTCAAAGAACAGGAAAAAATATATAAAATAATCTCTGCCCTAAATCCCAATTTGAGACAGGACAAGATCCATCCCTGCTCCCTGCAGGAAAGTCAACAGGAATCAACCTACCACTATGCTGGCATAGCCTGGCATAGAAGGCACACTACAACTGAGACCTCGAGGAATGCCCTTGGCATCTGTCTTCAAGAAATGGAGGTCTTCATCCCAGCATTTCATAGATGAGGACATCAGACTGCTCTCACTTCCTTCTTCCCAACTCAGCAGGAAGTAACCAGAGCAGTTGATGCCCCTCATCCCCTAAGCAGTCTGAGTCTTCAAATAGGTTTATGGAGGAATAAGGCAGGATTAGAGCAGCCATTCTGGGACGGGTCTCTAAGGTCTCTGAAATTCCTCAAAGCCATCCCCCACTGCTGGAATCACTTTGAAGGAGCACCCCTGTGAGGAACTGACTTCAATCCTCCCAGAGATAAGATGGCCAACTTCCCTATGAAGGGATTGTGGAGATGAGTCCTCCATATCCAACAAACAACTTGGTCTCTAGCCCCACATGGGCCTAGGAGAAACTAGGTTGGGCCCCAATGTTAGTTAACCAATGAGAAAAAGTCAGTTTCCTGGGCTTGCCTAGGTGTACAAATATGCCTGGCCCTGGCAGCCATCTTTGGCGTCCTAGCCCCTCATGGCACTCGTAGTGCCATGAGTTTGTTTTCAGCTCCATGCTTCTCATGGATTCCATGCCTGGAGTCCATGAGTTCTCTGATGCCCTAGTCCCTCACGGCACTCTGGTGCCATGAGTTCATTTCTAGCTTCATGCCTGCTTCTCATGGATTCCATGAGTTCTTTCTAGCTGCCCGCTTCTCATGAGTCCTCCAGGGCTCCCTAGCCCCTCATGACACTCCACGTCTGGAGTCCATGAGTTCCAGCCTTCCTCTCCATTAATAAACTCTACCTTAACCCTCAAAAAAAAAAAATGGAAGTCTTGTGCTTGAGTTTGATTCACTACATTTAAAGTATGAAATGCACTGTCGGGATGGGTGAAGTAGAGAAATGATACTATTAGAAGATTCAGTGTTTGGATCAATTATCTCCTCCCCTTTTTTCTCTCTCAACCCATGTGATATGATAGAGAAATCAAAATCCATTGAATTTTTTAGATCTTTCAGGCTGACAACTATTCAGCATTCCCAAGAACTGACCAGACCAGGTGACTCCTTGG
>JALPQD010000074.1:5420804-5568304 GCA_023101885.1 Typhlomys cinereus
ACAACAACACTGTACGAGGCAGATGCTCACAAACCTTGACTGAATGTGTGATGATGGCACCTTTCAGGTCTGGCCTTGCCAAGCACGCTGCTGTTCCAGGTCATTGAAACATTGATAACATATTTTATTACCAACAGTCACATGGGTGAATTATAAACTTTTTTGTACCTTTTTAATATTTTATTTTGTTTATTTGAGAGGAAGGGGGAGCATTCAAGTCCTAGCACGTAGGTGGAGGTCAGAGAACAACTTTCAGAAGTTAAGTTTCTCCTTCCACCATGTGGGCTCTGGGGAATCATACTCTGGTCACCAGGTTTGCACAAGGGTGCCTTACCCACTGAGCCATCGACTGGCTATTTCACATATTGTACTTTCACATCCTTCTTGCCTTTTGCCATTTTCTGTAGAAGGTCTAGCTTCAGCCTCATTGCCAGGGCTCTATAGCTTCCATTTGGCTTTTCTCTAGAAGTACTACTCACATTGTAACTGGAAGATCCTGTACCACCAACTTCATTCAATGTTAAGGTGATATCAAATGAAATCAGATATGGACTTGGTAAAGTTCTTTTCTCAGCCTTTTTTATAGCTATCTGTGCAAGTTACTTTAAGTTGTTTGGTGTCAAATAGGCAGAATTCCCTACCAGATCATACCAGTTTTTCTAGTCACACCCTAAGTACTTCTTCAAGACACAAGTTCTTATTTGAGACAGGAAGGGTTTTTCTGGCAGGAAAAATGTTTGAGTGATCAGAAAAAAGCATAAGCCCTGCCTGTCTTCTGTAGTCACTACAGGTAAGGTGACTGGAATATAAACTTTAAAAACTTTCTAAGGGAGGGGGCTATACCTTCCTCAATGGTATACCTACTGATATATTCATGCTCCAGCAAGTGCTTAGGCACATTAAAGGCCATTAAAGGCAACCCTGATGAAATTCAGTGGAACATGTGAAAATAGGAAGGAGACTGGCAGGGAAGAAGGGTGTAATAGAAAAAGGAAAGGAGATGGAATTGGGGATTACAGTATGAAAATATCATAAATTCATAGTATTCATGAATGAAACTTTTCATAGTTAGATACAGGTGTAAACTTGACAGTTGAGGGGTTGCACTCTAGACACATCCATAAAGAATTAGTAATTGAGTTAGGCCCCAAGAAAGTACGCAGATTATCTAGTTGATGGGGAGACCCAGTCCATGGTGGATGGGAGTAGACCCTTGACAGGTGAATAAGATGGAGAGAGCTGGTTTCAGGAAGTTGGCATTCTTTGGTATATTTGACTAGACAGGCGGGTCTAGCAAGCAAGAATTGTGCCTCTCTCAGTAATCCTTTGAATTCAGTGTGGCCAGTTCCCTCAGCGCTCGATGTTGGTGTGCACTCTTGTCAAGTTGAACAAAGGACTGTAACTAGACAATCATAAGCCCTTAAGCTATTTGGTCATGAATTTATAAGCAACATGTAGAATAACTACTACAAAACTCTAAGAAAATAAAAATTTAAAAATTTAAAAATGGAAAAAGAGTATATTTCTTTCTTTTGAGAGATAAGGGATGCTAGTGTGCGTTTGCCAAGGCATGTGAGAAAAGGTCACAGGTCAACTTTTAGAAACCAGCTGTCTTCTACCATAAGGAAGGGACTGAAGTTAGGTCACCAGATTTTCATGCAGGCAATTTACCAACATCTTGCAGCCTCTGTAAACTTTTTTAAAGACAGGGAGTGTCATGATGGAAAGAGTACTGAGACTCAGAGACCCTGGAACTTGGTCCAGCCTCAGCATACTGTGCCATTTCATGTTGTCTGAGCAAGCTGTTTTCCAAAGTGTGTGGAAGTGGACCATCTACATAGCTGTTTTCCATTCAAAATACTCCCTCAAGCATGAGTGTGTGTGTGTATGTGTGCACACGCAAGTACAAGCGTGGAGATCACAGTACAACCCTGAATGTCGATTCTCACCTTTCACCTTGTTTGAGTATCTTGCTGTTCGCCACTGTGGACACTAAGCTAACTAGCCTATAGCCAGCAATATCCTGTCATCTACACTGTAGAGGCACTAGACAGATGCATGCTGCCATTCCCAGCTTCACGTGGGCTTCTGGGATTTGAACTCAGGTTCTCACACCTGTGTGGTAAGCACTTTACCCACTGAGTCATCTCCTAAGCCTTAAATACACCTTCTTTCTAAGGAAAAGAAGGGACAATAACCTCTGCTCCTTTTCTTCCTTCAGCCTTTCCATCCTCTTCTTCCATCGTTTAAGAAGGCAATCAAGCAAGGATGCATTAATATAGGGATTAGTGGCCCACACTAGAAAGCAACTTGGCCAAGATTGAACCTAGTCTGATCCAGGAGCCGTAAGGCTTAGGGTAAGTGGCTTAACGTCACTGAGCTCCATTTCCTCATCTGGTAAATGAATCAATAACTCTGATGTAATTACTATTATCTGGATGCTACGAGATCATGTCAGTTGCATTGTGTACATGCAACTGTTGAGAGAGAATAGGTGGGAGGTGAGAGGCCAGGGGTGTTGTTGGAGAGTTGGGGTAACCTGGAGATCGACCGTCTATGTGACCAGCAGGGTAGACCATCTCAAACTCATTAATTTTAGGATACACATAGAAAGTTGCAAAAGGGTGCTGTTGCAATTCACCTGCATGGCTGCTGATAAATGACCATCATACAGCTTAAGGGAACAAAGAGTTTACTTTCTTTTCTTAAATTTTCTTATTATTTATTATTTATTCAATTGTGTGTGTATGCATGTGTGGGCACGTGTGTATGTATGTGTGTATATGTAGAACCACGGACGAACTCGGGAACCACCATAGATGCCTCCGCCTCCTCCTTGTTTACTCTGCCCCGGATTCACAGGCTCCGCCCTACCAGGACCAGAAACACAGGCCGCCCCACTTCTGCCCAGCGTCTATACGTGGGGTCTAGGATCTGAACTCAGGACCTTCCGCCTGCAAGGCAGAGGCTTAACCCCTGAGCCACCTCTCTAGACCCGAATTTACTTTCTTACGACAGTCCAGTTACAGTTCTCAGTCCAGCTTGACAGGAGAGCATGCACCAACACCAGGGCCGAGGGAACTGGCCACACAATTACCACATAATGGCTGAGAGATGGACAATCCTTACTTGCCAGACCAGCATGTCTGGCCAAGTGAACAGAAGGATGCCCACTCTCTCAACCAGCTCTCCATGATTTATTCAGGGCCTAATCCCACCCACCATGGGCTGGGTCTTCCCCATCAGCTAGACAATTTCCTTCAGGTTTGCTTTGGGCTTAACTCAACCATCAACTCTCTACAACTGTGCCCAGAGCTCTAACCCTCAAGAGTCAAGTTGACATCTGTGCTTAACTATGATAGGTGCCAAGACTGAATTTCTGTAACAGAAAAAAAATTCTTGAAGACCCTTTTCTCTGAAAATGGCCCCTGTCCTTTCTCTGCTTACTTGCTATACATAGTAATTACAGAAAAGAGGCGGATGTATTTGGCCAAATCTCTTGTCTGCCCTTGAGAACAAAATTTCTCCCTAGGTTAGAAGGTAAATGCCCACCTTCTGTCCCTTTACACTCGGTTAGGGTCACTATAAAAGAAAGCTCTGATGTCTAAATTAAAGTGAGATGATACACAAAAGTCTGAGTTTTTTTCCTCCAACGCAGAATCCATGGACAAAAGTAATGACGGCCTCATGAATGAATGTATCGTTCGAGACATCCGACAGAGCCTCCTTCTCTTTGCAGAGGCTGTCATTAGTCTGCGTGTGTTTAATTAAATGTAATTTTTAGAAATGAAGGAAAAATGATTAAATTATCTGGACTCCAGAAAATAGAGTCCTTATTTCAACCATCCATCAGGATTTGACATCTAGAGTATTACATGCTATAACTCAAACGAAAATATTTCACTTAAAAGTACAGTGTCCCCATCCATGATACCATTATAGGAAGTCGTTAAGCATTTATGCAGCACTTTGTGCCGGAAAAGTGCTTTACAGTTATTTTTATTGCTCACCAAACCCTCTGAGGCAGGTCCTTCTCTACATCTTAAAACCAAAGCAGAGAGAAGAGATTAAATTACCTAGGTGGTAGAGAGAATAAATGACTGCTCCAGAGACCTCGGATGCAGAAGGCAGCTGTTTTAATCTACTGAACCATTAGCTTAGAAATTTATTCACTGTATAAAGTGTTACTTGGCGTGGGATCGACTTTTATCTTCAACACTTAGATGGTTGATGGTGTAGACCTTGTATTGAACTACTGTTACGGTTTGTTCTCTCTGAAAGGAACTTTTAGAGATTATTAGGGCTCTGCCTTAATAAGTGATTAATAAGTGAATGGAGGATCCTGAAAGTGGACCTTGGACTGCAAGATGGCGCAACGGTGAAAGAGCTTGTGGTGCATGCCAGAGAACCTGAGTTTGATTCCCAGAACCACAAAAAGCCACAGGCAGTGGCTCACATCTTTAATTCCAGCACTTCTGGGACGAGCTGAGACAGATGAATTGGCAAGAAGCTCCTGGCCAGCTAGCCTGGAATAAGCAGAGCAGCATAAACAAGAGAGACTTGTGTCTTGACAAGACAAAAAGAGAAAGTTGTCTTCTGACATCCACATATTGCAGACATACACACTCTCATTAATATGCATTAATCATGCAAATAATAATATTAAAGTCTTTAAATAAAAAGGAAAGCGGGGCTACTATGAAAGCTGGGTCTCTCATCCTCTCTTGCCATGTAACACCCTGCACTACCCCAGGACTCTGCCAGCAAGAAGGCCATTACCAGATAACCTTGGACTAGAACCATGAACTCAAACGAACCTATTTCCTTTAGAATTTATGCAGTCTGTAACAGTGTGCTCTGATCTTAATAACAGAAAGTAGACTAAGGAAGCTGCACTATTAAACTATCAAAAAAACAAACAACTAAAGAGCACTAAGTTTCTGAAGTTTAATTAAAAAGGCAAGCTGCTCTGTGCTTAAAGTCAGGTTTTGCTGAGCTGTGACTTAGGCTACATGGTATATTTGGCATTGTAGGAAAGAGGAAGCAGCTTCTCCAGGTGGTATCTCTGCAGGGGTCCAGGGTTCTTCCAACTCTCCCTGTAAGCACTGTGCAATCAGTCCTTCGGTTTTCTCCTCATAATCCAGGGAGTCCATAGCTCCAGCCTCCCCCACAGGGCTGGAAACACTGGCAGAGCCCCACGTGGAGGGTGTTGCCGCCCCTTCCATAGACTGGCTGTGGTTGGATTTTGATTCTTCCTGTTGTCTCTGAATTAAAAAGGTTAGTGTAATGGTCTATTCACCTTTTGCTTGAAACCAAAGGCCTATTACTTCTTTTTAAAAATATTTTATTTATTTATTTTAGTGTGTGTGTGTGTGTGTGTGTGTATGTGTGTGTATGAGAGGGCACTGTGCATCCCTGTGGAGAACCAAGGGTGACTTGGGGACTCTCCTACATGGCTTCTATCTCCTTTTTATTTCGCTCTGGGATTTCCCAGGTTCTGCCCACCAGGGCTGGAAGTTCAGGCTGCCACCATTTCTGCCTGCGTTTTTTATGTGGGACCTGGGATCCAAATTCAGGACCTTCTGCTTGCTAGGCAGAGTCTTAACCCCTGAGCCATCTCTCCAGCGCCTATTACTTCTTTTAACATTATTTTACGGTCTCGTAATTTCTGAACACTTTTTATGTCCAAGGGCCTTTCATGAAGTTCACCTATTCTGATACTGTAGAAAAAGAACCACTGATGGTTAAGGAGACGTCTGTCCTCCCTTTCATTTGCTTTGGCTCAACAGCTGTGTACCCTGGGAAGCAAGAGAAGGCGTATCCTGCTAATTCCTCACCCTTCCCTGGAGCTGGCTCATCCCAAATGAGTCGAGTCAGAAGTAGTATTTCTTTAATTCACCACTGAAATGAAATCTTGGCAGACTGTTGCCTCACCCTTTGCTCATTCATGGTGAATGGTCTTGACTTCCTGCTGCCTGGGTTTCTGGTGGCTGAGAAGACAGAATGGAGCTATCCTGCTGGCATAACTGAGTCTTGGAGCACAGTAGAGCAGTTGAAGCTCTGCCATTCCCCAAATGTGGAAAGTCTGGAGTTAGAAACACTTCCTAGCCTTACTAGAACTTCTTCAGTAGCTATGAGATGATTTGAAAATCAGAAGGAAGCCAAATGGAAACAAAATGCAAAATGGCACGGAAAGATGTGTATCCTTCAAAATACTGAACTACAGGGATGTTGTCCTTCAGTGGTGGTGAGAACAAGCTTACATTTCCACTGTTTCTCCTCCTACGCATCCGTAAGACATAATCTCCAGTGCAGCAGATAAATCTATGGATGGCTTCTGCAAGGACTCAACGGCGGCTTTCCTCACTAATTAATTGGCCATAACTCTGTAGCCTTCCAGCCTCAGCTACTGCTGACAACTTTGACCTAATTCTGGAAGATTATATTTGGCTGGGTTGCTGAGTTCTTTCTTAGAACCTCTTTTTGGGCCAGTTGCCAATACCTCTTTTTTGTAACTGTTTTGTAAAGTCTGAGGAAAGTTGTTTTGAGTCATCGCCCATGGCCCGATGCCCCAATTGTAGACACACATGTTATAATCTTTATATTCCATCATAGAGTTGACACTAGACGTTATCCTCCTTGTCCCCAGTTCTCAATCTCTAGGAGAGGTTCTCAGGGAGCAAAGATTTTTAGCTCTCCACTGTTGTAGCAATTCTAGTTTGGCACAGAACTCAATACCTTTACAATGAGTGTTCACTTTTAGAAATCACAAAAGTTCTCACACTTAATGTGTTGGAAAGGCCAGGATAGCCCCTTAACCTGTATCCTGTTCTTTGACTAGTATAATTTGGATGGGTTTCTGTTTCTTGCAATTACTCATGCCCTAAGTAAACTTCCAGAAATGGAAGGTGGGAATGACAGAATTCTAACATATTTAAAGCATGAGCGAATTCTGTGGCTCTCCAAAGAGTGAAATGGTCTTGCTACTCTCATAGCTTTAAATTTTTGCTGGAGGTCTAGGGGAGATGGCTCAGAGATTTACAGTGCTTGCTTTGAAAGCATGAAGACCCAAGTTCAAAACCCAAGAACCCATATAACCCCTGGGTGCGGCTGCACAGCAGCTTTAACTCGGGTGCCTTGGGGGACATTGACAGGACTCACTGAGATTTGCTGGCCTCTGGCCCAACTCCAGTTCAGTGAAAGACTCTCGCAAGGGAAAAAGGCAGCAAATGATAGAGCAGGACATATGATATCTTCCTCTGGCCTTTATCCATAAGCAAGTGTACACACACAAACACACACACACACTACTATGCACACTCACACACAAAAATATTTCAATGACAATTATAATGATTATACCTGATGCGGTTTTTTGTGGGGTCTAATTTTGAAAAGTGATTCCATCCAATCAGAAAGGAGAGACACGTTTAGTCAGGCAACAGGTAAGAAGGGGACTCAGGAAGAGCAGGGAGAGGCAAGAAAGGAGAAAGGAACAAAACTATTTGCCCGCCTTAGACTTTGCTGCTATTCTTAATCTTGACAGCACAATTAATGAGGAGAAAATCATCCCTAGAAGAAATGTGGCTGGAGGCACTGACCTGCCCTTCAGCCACCTCGTGCCAACAGGGACAAAGTTTCCAGACACTTCCCCAGGAGAGGGTTACTGGGGAAAGAACTCTGGCCCTTGGTGAAACTTTATCAACTTCTGGAACAAGTAGGTTCACTGCCAAGTGTATGCACAGAGAATCAAGGCAAAGAAAGAATCTTGAAGTGATCACAGCTTGTCCATGTAGCTCAGAAATGATGCAAGGACCTTCCAAAGCAGTGTCTGCCCCAAAGATGGCTTTTTCAGCTGTGTACCTGCAGAGGACTTCAGGGAAAAGCAGATCCTGAGAGAACTTTCAAGGAAGCCTGGAAATGGTAGGACAGTGAAAAGTAGGAAGGGATATGGGTAGGGGTCTCACCTGTTGAAATGGTGGGAATGGAGTGGCCTGACTGGAGGTAAGGCTTTGTTTTGGGCTTTGATATTTAAAACAGAAAAAAAAATCTCGAGTTTATGCTGCTCCCATCTAAATTACACTAGACTCCACTCTCCATGAAAATGGGAAGGCTTACCTAAGTCTGTAGACAGCCGTCCACTTTATTTCTGTAACAGTTACTCTTAACTATTGCTGTGAGAGGACACTCAAAGTCAATCAACTTAAGGGAGAAAGGGAGGTTTATTCAGCTTACGGTTCCAGAGGAAAGGGACAGTCTCTCAAAGCAGAGGTGGCATGGCTGGCCAAGGCTGTCACCACAGACATCTTGGAAGCTGAGAGCTGCAGACTGCTTGCTGCAGAGGCAGATTTCTCCTGGAGGTACGGTGGGACTAATCCATCTCAAGGCCCACCCCTTGTGACTGCCTTCCTCCAGCAAGGCTCCACCTCCCAAGGTGGAGCCAAACACATGAGACTGTGGGGGACACATTTCAAACCATGACAATTTCCCATGTTAAAGGCAGGCTCATCTGCCTAAAAACAAATGGCTAATGGCATCATTATCTTGGTGAAGCCAGAGATGTAAGAAAATAAGACAGTAAGAAAATAATCCTTTTCTTATTTTTTCTTTTTCCATTTTATTATGTGTATTTATGGGAGTGCATGCATGCTTTTCTATGGATGCATGTTTGCATACACATGTTTTTCTCTCTCTCTCTCTGTAAAGGCCCAAGGCTGATGTCAGGAATCATTCTCTACTGCTGTTTCACCTTATTTATTTTTGAGATAAGGTCTCTATTATCAAACCCAGAATTTTCTGATAGGTTAGTCTGACTAGCCAGTTTGCTAGTCTCCATCTTCTGAGGCTAGAATTACAGGTTGGCCATCACACCCACTAGGCATTTTGTTGTGGGATCTCAGGATCCAAATTCTGGTCCTTTTGCTTGTGCAGCAAGCCCTCCAACTACCGATTCATCTCCCCAACTTGTTTCCTTGTTCTTCAAAGGAAACTTCAAATCAGTATTTCTTTAATTTTTTTTAAAATAATCTATATACCAGTGTGCCTGTAGCAGTGATTAGATGTCTCAGAATAGTAAGAATCTCACGTGATACATTGCCAGAGCATTTTCACATTCTTTATCCCTTGGGAAGTTAAGACTATTCCCAATTTTTATTCTTGTTGAGAAGGCTCTCCCACAAGGTCACAGAACTGCATAAGAAACAGAATTCAAGGGCAGGTTCCTGGCTCCAGGCTGAAAGTCTTCCTACCCTGGGACTGTTTTGACAGCAGAGGAGCCTACTATGTGGGCCGAAACCACAAAAAGCAGGCTCCAATGTAGTCAGTGTGCAGGCACCTGGCACCTCACTCACCCAGGCAGGAGCATCTGTTGATTGGCATCCTTTGGAAAGACTCCTTGGAAAAGAGAATTAACAACCTCAGTGAGGTTCCTGCACTTTGACCCAGTAGCTCCACTTCTAGGAATCCAGTCTAAGTAAGAAAAGAAATACATGACCAAAGACTCATACAGAAACTTGCTTACTAGAATCTTATATATAATATTCAACAAAGGAGATTAGTTCAGAACATCATGGTATACTCAAATGGTAGAATACAATCAAAGTCACTTAAAATTATTTGGTGGTTGCTTCAACAGCACATATACTAAAATTGGACTGATATGGAGATTAGTGTGGCTCCTAGGCAAGGATGGTAGTGTACCATTAAAAAAAGTTATAAAATAAAAAAATGGAGGGCTGTATATGGATATTGAGAAGATATTGATGCTTTAAAGTCAATTTAAAAAGAATCAGCTTTCAGAATATAATTAGAACCCAATCCTCCCAAAAGAGATATATATGTAAAGATTTTAAAAAATGAGATAATAATTTTTAAAATGTTATACTCATTTCTCATAAAGAAGATGTGATAATTTTATGGTCACCTTATAATATATTGTTTCCAAACTTGAAAATAGCAAAAGTATCCAGGAATAATGAAGACTGAAAATAAGGAATGATAAGTATTTTAAATGGTCTTTTCTTACTTAGACTGTTGTATGTCTATGTTCAGGAAAAGCTAATGGCTGCAGAAATGTAGTATGAATCTGTAACATGTCCAAGGAGAAAGTTTAAGGATTTATAATTTAAAGATGAAACCATGACTGCAATACTTAAATCTGGAAGAGTTTGGCTCCACCATATAAGCAAATCCTCCTAATGTGAAGGAGGCGGGCTCCGGGAAGTCTTGCTGCAAGAAGCTCCTGGAAAGTCCCTGGGCTTCCTAGCCATTTAGCTTCTTCTCTGTTTGGGGTTCTGGCTTGCTTTCTGCAGTAAGTGTTGGGATGGGGAGATGGCTCAGTGGCTAAAGCTTTGCCTTGCAAGCAAAAGGACCTGAGTTAGGATCCTCAGGTTCCATGTGAAATGCAGGACGGATATGGCCGTTGCCTTCAATTTTGGTCCTGGAAGGCAGAACTCCAGAACAAAACAATAGAGAGAAATCCAGAATCATTCCTAATGTCACTCTTAGGCTTTTATAGAAACACACACTCAAGTGCTCTCCTGCGCTCACACACACACACACACACACACACACACACACACCCCACATATTTAAAGCAAGTAAAAGCTCAGAGACATTTTTGAACTTTCTAGGTGTGAGAGGAAGAAGTGAAGGGCTGGTGGATGAATAGTGGGAGGGTTCAGGGGTGATACTTTGCCTTTAGATGCTTCAGCTCTGGAAGGGTTTCCAGTCTGGATGCAGAGAACTAGTCAGCAGGAAAACCCATGGCTGACACACTCTGTGTTTTCTTTGCAACAGAAATTTCCTAACTTGGAAAATCTGCAGGCCAAGGAGCCACGTTGTAAATTCAGGGCCTTTTTTCCAGTGGGCGAGAACTATCACTCCCAGTCTCCAGGTACCATGGGCATCAGTCCCCGAGGTGCCGTGGAAGACGGCAGACAGTACTGGCAGTGTTTGTCCTTGCCAGGGCAGGCAGCTGAAACCCAGGCTGGAAAACTTGAGTTTTGCAAACAAGAGCCATATATCTACTTTGGAACGAATCTTGGTGTGGTAGCAGGGCAGAGGCCTCGAGAAAGTCTCCCTGGGGGAGGTTCTGTGATCATCAAAATACCCAGTGGTACCTTAGTGGTGTCTGAATGATGATAACCCAGCCTGATGCATTCCACAGGCGACCTACCTTTCACAGGGCCACTGGGAAATTTGTGTCTTCACTGTCAACAGCTCCAATTAGCAAAGAAGCTGCTTCTGGAAGTGACCACATATAATCCAGAAAAAACTGTCGATGGGACACTATAAAAATTGAATATGTGTCAGAAGCAGATTTAGAATCTTTGGGTTAATATTATTTTTGCAATTAGGTAATGAACTGACATTAATTTACTTAAGGCATGTGATTGGGTTAATTTACTCCAGAATAGGCTCACACTTTCCAAATTAAAAATGGTAGCCATATCTCCTTGTGACCAATCACAGTAGCTGTGCCAGGGAAATATGGCCATCTTGTTCCCAATCATGCTCTGATAGACCACCAAATAAGTACTAGAAATAACAAATTACTGCACTTCATAGATCTTCATGGGTTAATGCCTATAAAAAAAACTGACCATTTATGAATGGTTAAGTTCAAAAATGGTTACGTTCAACCAGTTATTTTCATTATAAGCCAGATAGCACATTCATAAATAGAAATCTGCAAATAATACTTAGAACAGTTCAAGTTCTTCATGTAATGATGTCACCATATATAGAAAACAAAATATGCTTGTGAAAATAAAACTAAATGGTTTACCTTTTTTTTTTTCACTTCCACAAATGCAAATGCCCCTCTGTGTGTGGATAGGCTATCGAAAGATTTTTTTTTTCTTGCTTGTGTAGGTGTCGGTGTCTATGTATATGTAGGTGTGTAGGTATGTGGGTGTAGAAGAGGGCTCTATATGTGTCTGTGGAGGTCCAAGGATGACTTCACAAATCAACCTGGATTGTTCTCTTCTCATTGCTTTGCTCTGGAGTTTCCCAGGCTCTACCTTCCAGGGCCAAAAGTGTAAGCCACATCAATTTCTGTCTGATGTGGGATCTGGGATCCAAACTCAGGTCCTTTTGCTCTCAAGACAAAGGCTTAATTCTTGAACTGTCTTTCCAGCCCCATCTACATTTTAATAATATGAATGTGTTAGCAATGTTTTCATACTCACTGGAACTATGATCTTGTTGATATTTAAAAAATTCCTTTAATTAAACCCATTTCATCTTGCGTCATGTTAGAACACTCACATATATATAATATATATATAATATGCATGTATATAACATTATAAATGTATTAAATTCTTCATTCATTTGTTTCATCATTAACTTTGGATTTTTGCCCTGGAAAGTGAGGATAAATTGTGTTACCAGTTGAGTCAGATGCCCACGGCTTAGAACAATACACACTGTAGCACCCAGCTATAGCTTTAGCGGTTATAAGACTCTCTTGATTACAGGAGACAGAAACACAAATTGGAGGACCTAAGGGAGAAGAGGACAAGGATAGATTCTAACTGGAGGACAGAGTGTCCTGGAGCAGGTCCTCACCCCATTTCCCAAATCCTTCTCCGGGGTCAGAAGGATGAGAATCTTTTTTGGGTGGGGGCAGGGTATAGTGACCAGCCCCAAATACTGTCTGATATCATAATCAAATTGAATATCAAAAGCATATATTATGTCCCTCCCCTGCAGATACCCGACCCTTCCCTCTAACTCTCTCCTTCCCTTCCTCCCCCTCTCACCACATCCAGATGGGCAAATGTGTCTACCGCGTGCAACTAAATCCTGGGCTTTGCATCTGTATTCTTGTTACAGCTCTCAAAAATCTAGTTCTCAACTCTTACTGATTTTTCTAGAAATCTGACAAGTCCCTGCCAGGTACCGGGAGAGCCGGCGCAGGGAAGTGCTAAGGTCCCTCCCTTTCCCACTGCAAGTTCCTGGCCAGCAGAGCCAAGGCAAAGTGTCTGGGGCGGTCACAGACAGGACTTTTTCCCTGGAAGTGTCCTGACAAGCCAGAAGGGGGCGACGTGCATTCAGTGGCGGGGACACAGCTGGAAACAGAAGTGAGACAAAGGACACACTGTCTCTGCTTGGGGTCTCTGTCGCTGAAATTCTCAATTCTGCTTTTCTCTAGATGAACATTTTCTTGGTCTGAAGCACATGATCTTCAACAGGAAATGCTAACACATGATCCACAGAAGATAAAACTGAGGTCTATGCATTTTGAGAATAATGCTTTATGGGTGTCAGAGTGGCATAGTTTGAAGATACTGTGCTTTTAAAGAATTCAATTCCTTTCATTTTTTCCCCCTGAACGTCTCAAGGTCTTGGCTTACCCTTAGCCTCACTCTTAGTGGGAGAAGTTTGTGGGGCTGGGCTACCATGCCGACCACTAAATGGGCAGGAGTGAGGCAGCATGACTCGGGAAAACACCTTGGGAAAACACCCATCCAACATGCATGGCTTATATTGCCGACGCAGTGGAAAGGGAGGGAGGGCTGCCTGCTTCTGGCTCTCCAGCAGAGGGAAGAGAAGGTATTGTGTGAAAACGAAGTCTTGGATGGGTAAAAATTTAGCTAAGCTCTTGTTGGGTCAGACAACTTTGCTCCACCTGCAAAAATTAGTGTCAGGGGGAGGTCAGAGGGACAGGGGCTGTAGTAAATCGGGGGGGGGGGGGGGCTCCATAGGATTACAGTATCTCAGGTTTGGGTAGGTGGCGTCTTAGGAATTCCTAGCTTTGACACTTCTTTTTCCATGCCCAGAAAGTCCCTGATGGACAAATTTTGTTGCCTTGTTGTTGTTATTGTTGTTGTTGTTTGTTTGATGTTTGGTGGAAGTCGCAGTCCTTCTCACCATGATGTAGGGAGACTGTGTAACCACCACATCTGATCCGCAATGGTTTTAAACAGTTGAAGTTATCACCTGCTCATAGAACTGCTAAATGTTGGCTGGCTGGTGACTCAGGAGCCCAAGTGTCTTTCATGATGTGACTCAACCCACCCAACATTGGGTCTCTGCACCTGGTTCAGCAGGTGGAGGAGCTTGAGGGATCGTGCAGTCTGTCAGCAGACCTGTCCGTGCATTGCTGACTAGAAGCCTTTACCGAACCCGACCTTGCCCCGAGGAGGCTGGGGAAAGTAGGCCTGTCTTGAAGACATGGAATGGGTTTGGGCAAGCATATGGCGGCATCCACCATTAATCCAAATACTGAAGCTGATAGCTGTTATTTGAATGATGACTTTGAATACCAGAGGTCATTTGCCCTTTGGAGGGGGACAGACTTGGGTTTGGATACTATTATGTAACTTTGGATTAAAAAATTAACCTCTTTGTGTGTGGTGGGGAGGGGTTTGTGCATGTCTTGGTGTGTATTTGGAGGTAGAGGACAAACTTCAGGTATTGTGTCTCTCCTTTCCACCTTGTTTGAGACCAGATATTTGCATGGCTCTTGCCTAAGTCAGCTTCTGAAGATTCTTTGTCCTCCCATTTCCAGTGGGCCTACTGGGATCATAGATACTTGGTCACTGTGTTTTATGTGGGATCCGAACTCTTGTCTTCACTCTTGTGTGGCAAGCACTTTACTCAATGGGTGATCCCTATGCCACTCCCCTGCTTGCTCTCCAGCTCACAACTAATCTCGTTGAGCCACGGTGTTTTGTTTTGTGTGTGTAGTGTGAAATGGGATTATTTTATGAAGTGATGGTCAACATTAAGTGTGATCATGGATATAAAAAATGTCTATGTAAATGTTCATATTGTTTGTGGAAATTCCTGGCATTCCATAAGGGGAGAGGGAAGGAACCATTGCCTAGGTTCCGTTTTGATCAGCCTTGGGTGCCCACACTGCCCTGTAGAACTCAGCGGGATCCAAAGAACATGCTCCACAAGTAGAGGGCAAGAGTGGAGGGTAGTTTCCTCAGTCTCTTGCCGAGTTCCAAGTTCATTCATTTTGATGAATGTGGGATTTGAGAGGGGAAAAAATATTTCCAAAGCTTACAGGCAACCATGTTATCTGATTAACAAAAACCCAGTCTGCAGTTCCAGCTAACTGTCATCCTTGTTCTAACGGTTGTGTAGAAACCTGTGCTTGGATGATTTTCTTTTCCCAATGTGTTTGTCTAGAGAAGGGTAACAACAGAAACAATCTAAAAAAAAGCACCACTTTTCACTTAGAGGTTTCAGGGCTCAGAGGATGAAAACAATTGCCTTTGAGCTTGGAGAAGACACTGCAGGAGGGTGTGGCTCAAGGTTCTGGTATATCTAGAGCCTGGCACAGGGGCTGGCACAGAAGAGCGTCAATGAATATTTTCTGGCTGGATTGGTAACAAATGAAAACTGTTAGCCAAAATAAAAACAGGTAAGGTCATCCTTTTGCTGGAAATAGCAAAGATTATTTGAAGGTAAGTCTTGTATTTTAGATTTGTAATTTCCTAAACAGTTTCAATTTTAAGTCTCTCTCTCTCTCTCTCTCTCTCACATACACACACACACACACACACACACACACACACACACACACCATATATACAGATAGACACAGAGACAAGAAAACATACCACTCACATACAACATAGACACTCATACTACAAGTACACAGGCCACATACATATACACAATGTACACACACACACACACACACACACACACACACACACACACACACCCTACAGGAAGAGGAAGACAAATTGTGTCTCTTTCTTCTGTGTACTGTCTGTTAAAATAACTTTATAGGCCTCGCTAGCTAAGCTCAATGGGACTAAGATATGAAACCAATAAATAAAATGATGTCTGGGCCTGAGAAGGTTAACAGCTTTTTCAGGAAACAATTGCCCAATTCTAAAGGGGAGGAAAATGGCGCCTGAAATTGCAAACTGTGGTCCTGTAGTGCCCCCTGGTGTCTATTCTGTGGAATTGTCAAAGCTTGTATTGTGCTCGGCCTAATTAGCATAATTTGGATTTATTTATGAGCCTAAGATTTCCGAGGCTAGGAAGAGAAGGGGTACAGTAAGTGTCTTTCTTTCAGGCCCTGTTTTCAAACAGCACACTACTACTATGTCCTAGTAAGTTGTTCACTAATACAAGATTTTAAAACTAAAAGAATCTATTATCTTAAAAAAATCCTTTTGTCTCTAAAACGATTGGTTTTTTAAAAATTATTTTTCATAAGACAGATCATTAAGCAGTCTCTTTTGTCTATAAAGATAGTCTCTGTAAATCAGTTGATCAGGACAGTTTTAATTTTAGAGATTAATTATCACATGTACTAATTGAGTCATTCTTTCTCATTTTTTTCTTAAGACCTGCTCATGAAAATAAAAGATATATATGACCAGTCTATAAAATGAAAATGAAGAGTGTAGATATTCACAATATTCTAAAAGGCAATATTTTTTCATAAGAAAAAAAAGGTTGAAATGCATCCCAATGAGAATATTACTACTCCTTGGATAGGGAAGGCGTCCAAGGTCTTGCCATTTAGCAAGTGGTAATATTGAAAGTAATCGCTGAGATCCTTAGATTGGCTGTGTTTATTCATGGCTCTCGTTTGCTTCTAAATAGTGGAGCCCATATCACAGAACACTATGAATAAAGAGGGTCTTTTTTTTTTTTTTCTTCCATGCCCTTCTGTGATTATGACAGTTCATTTGATTTAATCGGCAGGTATTTGATAGCCAGGCATTTATTCTCTGCCTCGTGTTGGGTCCCTGCCCCCAGCAGTTCCAGGCCCAGGGGAGACCTACGTGATAGTAGTTAACATTTCCCCTTTAAGGGGGAGATGCCAGGAAAGGGGGAGCACCCAGCCTGCATAGATGGAGGAGTGGGGTAGATTTCCCTGGAGACCATGACCTTGGAAGACAGGAATAAGCTAGATGGGAAGGGGGAGAAGATGTGCCGGGAAGGGAACTGCACAGACCAGGGAATGCAGCACAGAGGGTGTCAGGGGGGCACAGTGAGCCAGCGGAGGGTTCCCATCAGGTTGAATCAAACAGAGATAGTTTATGTTGTAAAAGGTTTAGGCTGGAGAGGGGCAGCTAAGCAGCCCCAGAGGGAACCTGAGGAAGCTGGTGCCATTATCAGTCTCCTCACTTTCCAAAAACAGTCGCCAGGGCACATGGAAATGAGAAGGTCGGGGCACAGGACGGAGGGACACACAGCCCCGGAGCTCAGTCCTGCTAACTGTGGGCAAGCTTCTGGCTTCTCAGCCTCAGCTTCTCAGCAGCAGATTGGGGATGACAATACCTCCTTTGCAGGACTGGAGAAGCAGGCAGGGTGCAAATGGCCACAGAACCGAGTCTGCAGCTATCCTGGGAATGGTGGCCAGTTTTTACTAAAGTGAAAATGACTTACTGAACGACTGAGTATGCCAGAACCTGTAAGGGGTCTCATGACATTCTGAAAGCATCTCTCCATCCCCTAGTGTCTAGCACTCTGTGTGTGGTGTGTGTGTGTTTTGTATGTACTTGTATGTGTACGGCGCATGCACACATGTATGTGTATATGGGGTGGGTGTGCACATGTGTGACATGCACATATGTACATGTGTATGCTGTATGCAGGTGTGTACACGTGTGCATGTGTTGGGGAGTGTGACTCTGTGTGACTTGGAGGCCAGAGGAGAGTGTTGGGTGTCTTCCTGTGTTGCTTTCTTCCTTATTCCCCTGAGATTCACGGAACCTGGAGCTTGCCATCGTTCAAATTGGTAGCAGCAAGCCTCAGCAGTAGGGATCTGAACTCGGTTCCTCATGCTTGCACAACCAATGCCCTGCCCCAAAGAGCCATCGCCCTAGTCCCTGGCTATGCATTATGGGATTATATTATGAATGGCCGCTACTCAGGGTCTATAGGGACCTTGTCTCTGTGGTTTGCTTGCACTACGAAAAAGCCATCCAAAGAAGAACCAGGGAGAATGGTTTGGTATGGCTTTGCAGCATCTTGGTTTAATGATGGAAAAATAGAACATGTTGAAGGAACCCTTTCTCCATAACCTTGTGAATCTGGGGCTGATCAGGATTCTGGAAAGAACAGATGAAGTCAGAGTGTTGGCCAAGTGGAAAGATAAAGAAGAGGTTCAAAGAGCTGGTCTCGAGGTCGGAAAGACCTAGGTTGGATTCCAACCTCACCACCAGATCCTCCGTGTCTGTTCGCTCATGTGCAAATCAGGATATGGTGCTTTTTGCCCAAATCCTTCTCAGGATTAAATGAGATGGTCCCATTCATAAACCTGATGACTTGAGTTCGATCCCCAGAAGCTCCTGTGGTGGAAGGAGGGAACCGACTTTCTGCGGTTGTCCTCTGACTTCCACCTGTATATGTGGTGTGCATTTCTGTTCTCTCTCGTGCACTCTCTCTCAAGCAAATAAAATTAAAAACCTTTTAAAAAGAAAATGATGGTGACAACAAATGATGATTCCATAACGACACAAAAATGCTTGACATCTGTCACCTGTATGTTAAAAATGGGTTCTGATGGTATACTTCTGCAGGATGGTTTTTAAAAACCACAATTGCAAAGAATGGACTCCAATACACACACACACAACACACACGTCTATAGTGTTTAATAAGTGTGTGATAATCTATTATTATATGCCCTATTTGTTTTCCAGTGGGCTCTCATCTTGATCATTCATGTCATGGAGAAGGATCAAGGCAGAGTTACAAGGCACTGGGCTGGGTCAGTGATTTCCAAGTCCCTAGAAGGGGTCAGCAGCAAGCAGCCACCACTGGGGACACTGCTGCATGCCATGGCAGAGATGGGGCGTGCAGGACGGAAGGCGTTGTTTTATAGTCCCTGTGTGCCTTGGGGTGTGGTACAGATAAAAGAGGAAGCTGGTCAGAGAAGGCTGCAAAGGGTTCAGGGCCCCCAACAAGGCTGGGAAGACACACTGGGGCTGGCAAGGCAGTAGTGATGCAGCGATGCATTGTGGGTCTTCTGACTTTGTGTTGGGGGTGTGAGTCCTGTTTGTGCCAGGCAGTTAGTTGATTAGCCAATGAAGTGGATAGAGCATCACGTCTTCTAACGCCAACAGATGTGGCGGTAGCGAAGATCCCCATCTGAGAAACACTTAGTCCCAGTAAGTGAAATCCACCACCATTCTGCCACAAACGCCGGCGCTCATCCCTGACAAGGGCGTGTCTTGTCATGCGCCCCTGTCTGCGTGACATGTACAGGCAGAAGGGGTGGAGTGTCGCATGCTGCCCTCCACCACGGGCTGCCCATCGCGTAGGCCTGGCACTCACGTGGTCTTGGAATCTGCTTGGGATGGTGTTCTCAGGTATCAGCAATCCACCCTCCCATCACCACCCACCCCTCTGGCGATGAGATGGAAAGTGGTGGGCCTTCCTCTCACCACCCATGAGGGAACTAGATTCATTTGTCCCTGATTCCACATGTTATTATGTGCGTTTGCTTTATTGCAGAATAGTGGTTATAATAAAATTAGTTCTGGTTCACATTATTGGTTCATAATTAGAACTACATGAACAAAACCGATACAATCTCACTGTCTTCTGTGGTGGAGCAATTGAACTGACTGCAATTTCTCTCTCCTCTCCTCTCCTTTCCTCTTCTTTCCTCCAGGCTCATTTTCAAAGTCCTTAAAAGAATAAGACCTATTTCAAGTGGACTTTTTTATAGCCCCTAGGTAGGGTGACTATATAGTTCACCATCCAAACTGGAGCAATTGTGAGAGCAAAAGACAGGCTATTAATAATTAAGCTGGGACAATGGCATGAACCAGCAGGCCACAGCAAGGGGCGACAGGTGGCCCTCCTATTTTTAGGGACAGGCTGACCCTCTCCAGCAGCCGAGGCTCAGCCTTGCCACGCAGCGCTGCTTTCTCTAATTGCCACCCCCCACCTTTTAAATCATTCATTTGGGCCACTCATCTTTGCAAATTAAAACTTTCTCCTTGTGATATATAGATGGCTGCTGCACAACTTCAGAACACATGTGAGACATTAAAATGATGGGGGAGTATATTGACATTGGGGCATACGAAATTGTTGGGGACTTCCTTTGACATGATTTCTTCATGCCATATTTGTGACTGGAATCAAAATGCAGGAGCATCCTGATTTTCCCTTAAGATATTAATATTAAACAAGAAATTTTGGAATATCAAATAACAAGTTCACCTTTAGGACAGGGAATCTACCTCAGCTGGTAGAGCGCTTGCCTCGCATGCATGAGGACTTGAGTTTGATCCCAGCACCAAATACACCAGGTGTGATGGCACATGCTTATAATCCCAGTATTCAGAGGTAAAATCAGGAGATAACAAATGTAAGGTCATTTTCATCAAAATATCAGTTCCAGTCAGGCTGGATCTCAATGTGGTCTAAACAAACAAATAAGCAGGCCTACCCTTTGGCATCAAAATGAAGCACACTTTTCTGTAAAATGAATCTATTTAGAATTCTCCATGTGGTGTCTAACTCCACACTAATTCAAACGAAGCTGACTGTTTTTAGTCCTATTGCCAGCCATCCTTTCTCCACTCTTGGCCAACCAAGAGATAACTTTTGCTGCAAAACTGCAAAAGAAAATCAACAAACCACAATCCAGAACTTCAGAGACTCTATATCAATCACATAGAACTAGGACAGCCTAATCTCTCCCCATCCTGGAGCTCAGGGACATTTGCGGAAGAGGGGGCGGTAAGACTGTAAGAGCAAAAGGATGGGAGGAGCAACGATTTGCAAGATTCTCAACAATAGTTGGGGCCAAAGCAATCATAATGGGACTTTGCATGCCCTGCGCAATGTCCAGCGCACTGTTGCCCTCATAAAGTCTAGCATCTGTTAAGGGCACCGAGATCCCTGGAGGCAAGGGATTGACAGCCATAGTAGTGATCTTATGCTTAAGGGGAACAAGAGAAAGGGCTTATGGAAATGCCACTGGGTCCTTATATGTCATCGGAGAGGAGGACCCAGTGGAGAGTTAGGCGTACACAATAAAGGACTCTCTGGGAATTGGGGGGGAGACACTGGGGGAAGGGGAGGGGGAGGAGGGGGGAGGGAGGGAACTGGTAAAAAATTTTAAAATGTATAATTAAATTTTTAATAAAAAAAATTTAGCTAAAAAAAAAAGAGATAACTTTTGGCATTAGAACATGAGACTTGGCGTTTTACTTTCTCCAATAGTCCTGAAACATGTGAACCTGGGGCAAAAAAAAAAAAAAAAAAAAAAAAAAGACATTTGGGTCATTGAAGCAGCAGCTTGCAAGTACAAGAACTATGTCTAGGATTATGCCTTGGCTCAGGTCTGCACAAAGGACAGCCAAGCACATCTGGCTAGCGCTAAAGCCCATGCTGATAACAGGAGGATGGTGACCTCAAGTTCAGACACATACAGAATGTCAACAAGGGTGGAAGGAAAGAAGGTGGGAAAGATAAAGAAAGAGGGAAAAAGGAATAAGGAGGCAGGTGGAAGAAAGAAAGGAAAATAGGGAGGGAAGGAGGAAAGAATGGGAGACAGGGATGGAGGGAGAAGGAGAGAGAGTGAAAGGAAAGAGGGAAGGAGAGAAAGGAAAGGGAGAAGGAGGGAGAGAGGAAAGGAGGGAGAACAGGAAGAAAATGCAGCTTGAGGCCTCCTGAGGCGTCCTTCCTTCCTTCCTTCCTTCCTTCCTTCCTTCCTTCCTTCCTTCCTTCCTTCCTTCCTCCCTCCCTCCCTCCCTTCCTTCCCTCCTTCCCTCCCTCCTTCCTTCTTCCTTCCTTCCTCCCTCCCTCCCTCCCTCCCTTCCTTCCTCTGATACACAACATAATCTTTCTTTAAGAATGTATTTAGTATCAAACAGCAGATTACTTCTCTGCATCCCTCGCCACCCTCAGACATTTGCGTTCTGCTGCCCTCTCTTCTGAAATGTGTCCTGCATCTTGAGGTGTCCTATTTAAGGCGAAGCCGTCCACAGTCACTTCTCCAGACAACGAGTTCAGCAATGCAACCACAATTCCTTTTGCACCCACTTAACAGCACATTTTACTCCTGCCATATAACATTGCTCTAGGTAGGAAGGAAAGAAAAAAATTAACGATACATATATCAAAAAATAATGGACAGAGCACTTTTCCATTGGTCCAGAGAAAGGGAATGCAGCTACCTATACCACCATCCCAAGGAAACTGTTCTCAAATGCACTCATAGTTTCCCCTGGAACAAGAAGATAAAAGCAGCAGGTGAATTGGACTCCCACTTTGCAGTGTGGGGGAGAGATTTTACTTGTCTCCCCCATGTGTGTGGTGTGCCTTAGGCACTCCAGGGTGGTATCATGCTGGAGCCCACATTTACATGGCTTGAGCCAGCAAAAGGATAGCTGATGGTTGGAAGCTGGATGCAAATCTTCATCAAGTTGAAAATGACCATTTTCTCCTTTTTCTATTATGTGTGTATGTGTGTATTCATGTTTGCATGTGGATGGGTATGAGTGTGTGTAGGGATGTGTGTGAATGTGAGTGCACATGCATGTGAAAGCCCAAGAGCAGTGTCAGGAATTGTTCTCGATTAGTCTTCTACCTTACTGTTTTGAATCTGATTCTCTAATTAAACCTAGTGCATCATTAGAGCTAATCTAACTAGCCAGTTTGCTGTGGGCGAGGCCGGGGGGGGGGGGGATTACAGGCTGCACATGCGCCTTGCATTTTTATGTGGGATCTGGGGATTTGAACTCTGGTCTTTTTGCTTATGCAGCAAGTGCTTTGACCACTGAGTCATCTCTCTAGCCCAAAGTGTAGTTTTTGTGTGTTTTTTCCGTGCTCTTCTATTTCACAAATAACCTGTCCACGTTGCATGTGCATGCCTGTGGATGTGTACGTGTCTGCATGCATGCCCCAGTGCATGTGTGTGAGTGCTCGAGGTCTCATTGGGCGTGATTAAAGGAGAAAATGAGAAATGGGGGGCCGTTCTTTGTTTATTTTGCAGATAAATCTCACCTCTAATCCGATGCACAGCAATGTGTGTGCAAAGGAAAGGAAGCCCTGTGCCAGCGACGCACCCATATAAATCACAGGTCTCATCCCGTACTGTGAGGAGCACGGCTGATAGGAGCAGTTCTGAGCCCTCTCATTGGGTGATGCTTCATTACTCGGTGGAAAATCCCCAGGGCTGAAACGTTATTTAAATGTGCTATGAAAATAAATGTGATTTATGTCCATGTCGTCTGCTGAGACCTTCTTCTCTGTTACTGCAGGTGCTGCGGTGCATCAGGATTAGCGCCTCAATTTATTGCCAGTTCAAGCTATGCACGTGCTCAATGACAGGTCGTTGTCCACAGCCCCCAAAGTTTCCTGAAAAGAGATGGTGTTTGCCGAGTGGTAGGTTTTAGCTCTTCGGTGGTGTGCTTGACTTTATTATAGACTGAGAATTAGTGAGTGTGTGTGTGCGTGTGCGCACGTGTACACATGCATGTATGCATGTGCATGCTTGAGCTGAACCTGGGCCCCATTTTGTTCGAAAGGTTCAGAGAACAGACGCTTTGTACTTAGAAGCATCAATTTCCAATGGCGGCAGAATGATGTTCCTAGTCAAAAGAGAAAGAAGAAAGCACAGTCTCCATTTGGGTTTGGGGCTGGAGAGCACATGTTTCGCTCAGAGTAAAGGGGAATCTCTTGAAATGCAGGCTTAGGCTAATGAATGTCAGCAGGTTTTCAGTCCAAATGGGATGTGATTGGGAGGAAGGTGGATGCTTGGAATGTTTCCATGAAGAACATCTTCAGGGAAAGGCTCGTCTTATGGGGTCTCTCCCAGGCCCCAAGGGAAATCTTCCCCCGTAAGTCTTCATAAACATCCCAGAACCATGGGGCTTTGTTTCCTACCACATGCCGTGGAATGTCAATCCATCGCTCCAGACATGAAAAATCTGAGGCCAGGAGAGGCGGCAGAGCTGTGGAACGCTGGCCAGGTGCCATGCACCGCACAGCACAAAGCCGGCTACCTCCTCCCCACTGTGGACCGTGTGCTTGCCATGTTTAAAGATGGTGCCCACCCTGAGGTGATCCGTCTGGAGCTCTTCAGTCTGGGAACCCATACCTCCTGCACCCGGAATCACTCTTCTTGGCACCCCCTCTCTCGCCCCCTTTTGTTTCCATTTCACTTCCACCAAGAGGCTTCTCAGGTGAGATTTAACTAGGATCTACCAGGAATTCTTTTAAAGATTGACACGGGCAAACAAACGAAGGTACTAACGCTCTGCTAGGCATTTGTTTGAAATAAGCAACAATGGGGTTCTAGCAGACGGGAGGCTAAGGTGGGAGGACTACAAGTTCAAGGACCTGCCTGAGCGATCTAATGAGACCCTATCTTAAAATAAAAAATAAAAGTGCTCAATGGCCGAACACTTGCCTAATACATGCAAGGGCCTAGACTGAATCTGCAGCACCACAAAAATAAATAAGCAGGGATAACTCTGGATGCCTAAAAGGGAAGCCATGCAAATCAATTCTTTAATTCCGAAGTAATTTCAAATCTGTGTACAAGTTTCTGAAATAGTACCAGGAATTCTTGCATGCCCATCCAGACTCCTGGGACGTTATCATTTATCATCCTTGCTCTCACATTTTCTCTCTGTGTGTGCATCTATTTTATCTTCTCTGTGTGTACTTGCTTTGTCATTCTATGTGTGCTTTTGCTTTCTTATTCTGTATTTGTACACGTGCATTCGTGCCATGTGTGTGATTTCTTTCCTAAATGGTTTGGTAATGAAGTACAGACTCCCTATTCCTTTATCCCCAAACATTTCTGAATGTATTTCCTAAACCCATTTAAATAGCCATAAGTGTAAGAGCTTAGTCAAATTTCATTCACTGTCCTGCCACTGACTTTTATAGCAAATAAAAATAATAGTTATTTCTGTTGCTCTTTTCACTTACTTTGGAAGGCTTGAGTCTTATTTGTGAAGACTTGTTTGAGAAAGCTGAATGTGTTAAAGTTTTAGGTTATTAAACTGAAAGCTAAACATTACTTGTAATAATATACATATGCTATAGCTATCTTTACCTTGATAATTCCCCTTCCATAGTTATAATTAGATGTCCAAAATTAACAAATTCAAAACTGTTATGTCCTTGGACCAAAAAAATAGCACCAGATCTTAGTTTCTATACTCATTTCAGTTCAGAATGGGTCTCTAAAAGAGCCACTGTGTCCCAGGGGGCATTTATCTGCTTTCTGCTCACAGGTTCTGAAAGTCAGGGCCATGGCTTTGACTTGGAGCCTAGAGTGAGTAAACCGGAAGTCCAAAGGGTGCTTTTGCAAAATGTTATGAGACCTAGTAATTTGGTATGAAAATTTGTCTTGACTGAAGCTGGGGCATGGGGTTTCCACTCTCTGGACCTGACTCAAATGAGCACCCTGTGTGCCCAAGAACTGGGGTGCTGGTCCATCCTTGAATGGACAGTATTGCTTAAGGATGGAGGGCTACCCGTCAGGAGGATTAGCAAATTGCCTTTATAATGTTGGTGTTGACAGACAGGACTCACGTCTGTTTTATAGTTTTTTGCCTGAGTTCCATCAGACTTCTCCTGGGCAGTGATTATGTACCAGCGACATGATTCGACCTGCAGTTTATTCACATTGCTGTAGTAATAAGCTCAGTTGTAAGGGCTTTTGCTTGGCCTTGTAAGTTCCAATACAGTAAACTCGTTATAAAAACCAAGCCAATAAGGACTTCTTTTGCTCCTGCTGGTGCCCAGTGAGGGCGGGAGAGCAATCAACTTGCCCCTGCCATGCCATATCCATCCAGAAGGTTTGTAAAAGCTCCTTATGCCTGGTGGGGAAATGATTTTAGCCTTAAGAAGGAAACACATGGCTTTCTTCTTACAACTCACACTGACTCCATCTTACCAGCTGCATTTATTTCTCTTGGCCTGGCTCTAATGAACGGAGACTTTGATGAGCTGTGAGCGGTCACTCCAGAGAGAGGGAAGCAGAGAGACCTGACTTTTTGGAAAGTTCTCATTCACTGGCATCTCTGCCTTATCTCTAACACACATCTTAGAAAGACATCACTGTCTTTGAATATAAGGCTCACTGGGCCTGATCTACCTGTCAGAATGGTTTTCTGTTGGTTGCATTTGTCCAAAAAGTGACTTGGGAAAGTGACTCCCGAAGTCAGCCCACTCCTGTCTTTCCCAGTCCCTGCTGGGTGCAGAATACTTTAAAGGAAATTCCTGCTTTTTTGTTTAAATGTTTTTTTAAAGGTGTTAGCAATCTGTCTTATGTTCTCCCACCCCTGCTGGGATTTATGATCCAGTTCGTATTTTACTACACCATCTTGGCAAGCTCCCCTCGTTGAAATTCAAACCCAAGCAACTTGATGGGGGAACAGACATAAAAATATTAATTTGGTGGATATTAAAAAAAATCACACTGGTTATAAATCAAGGGCTGTCCACTGGTTCCTTTCATCATCTAAATGGTCCTTCCAACCAGACCACAAATCTTCCTGGGGAGGAGGGGGGGATCTTAGAAGGTGGGGGTTCCCTTCCTGAGGTTTTGGAGACAGCTTACATCCAACACTTCCTCAAACCTGGCTTTGTTTTCTAAAGGTAATAAAAAATGAGTAGGTCTAGTACAGGCAGGCTAATTAGCTGGGCGCACAGAACAGACTTGAAGCTTAAAAGAAAGTGGGCTTGGTCTAAGAAAAGTCAAGTTGTGGAAATTTACATGGTGATTAAAATTGGGGTTAGAAGACTTGGGATGAGTGTTGGTCTTTTCTGAGGCACAGGGAAACTCACTTTGCTATGAGAGGGGTGGATAGAGAATAGATGCATGAAAGCTGGGCTAGGAAGTCCAAAGCCAGGAGCAGCAGGTGTATACCTGTGACGCATCCAGACTAGGACAGCAGCTCTGGGATTTTTTAAATAGGTGCCATAGCTAGATATAACTCCTATAGGAAAGATTGTTCCGTGCCCATTGGGTGGAATTAAGAAAAAACAGCAAACAATTTCTCCTTCCGTGATATTTCAGTGAACTCTTTCCTTCTGCCTTGTGGCTGATCTTTACAGTTTGAAGTCCCTATAGGTACTTTAAAATTTCATAAAAATTCTGGGAATTGGTTTATAATAACCACAGATGGTTGGAAGGCCACGGACTTCTAGAAGATGCTACTAGAATGGAAAGCCGTCCCTCTTCCAAGTACCCACATAAGTTAAAAAACATATTGGCAGCCATGCTCACAGCTGTGTTTGTAGATATGTGCAGTCATGATAGGAAAATTCGCTGATGTTCTAGAAATCCTTCAAGGTTCTATTTAGTGGCACAAAATCTAACAAAACGTATTAACTCAAAGCTTAACCCAATGAGGCTCAGGGAAATATGTGTGTTACAGGTTCCTGATGAACATGTGTGCTAGAGTTAAGGTCTAAGCAACTGGAACCTGAGGATAAAGAGAAAATCTGGTAGCTGAGAAGGGGCAACCAGTTTTCTGTAAAAACTGAAGCAAGTTGGTGATTCAGAATGCTGGCACGACCGAAGGAAGGAAAGAGACTATAAACCAATGCTGTTTTTTTTTAAGAGAAACTATTGCTAATGATTGGTTCATATTACTTCTTCACCCTCTTTACTGTCAGCATTAAAGAGAGGCCTCATTTCTGCCTGAGGACTATAACGATGAAAATTATTTCATTTTAAACAGAGATTTTTCTACTTGGTTACCAGGCAATCTAATACTGACAGTGCCTTGTGCTTGAAAAATGATATTCTCATCTCTAAGAAATGGAAGGCAGGCGAAGGCGCGGGCATTCTGAGCGCCACTCTAAAGCAATTATGGGCTCTTCACAACTCTCAGACAAGAATTGATTTTTATTTTTAGATTATTAAGCTGTGGGTGCAAGGAAGTCAGGGTACGTGACCTGCTTTTGACCTTGCAGATTGAATTTGCTCAAATGGATCCAATAAGAAAAAGGAAAACTTTCTAAAAAGCATTTCTGCCTTATTATTCTCCCCAAATTCACTTTGCCTTTTTCTTACTCTTACCACAACCTTCATGATCAGTGATGTTCAAATAGTCTCGAATGTGCAGGATGTTGGAACTGAAGATAAATATATCTGAAGTCATCGAAGCATCCTAAAGAAGCCTAGAAGTAGGGCCCACCTCCAAAAGGTAGCATGTTGGGTGTAGCTGGTGCTACTGTTGATCCTTCTTTCCTTGGGAATCCAGAAGACCCGGGTATCTAGCTGTCCACACAGGGTAGTGTTCACATATGCACTCAGAAATTGAATAGGTTTGCCCCCAGGTGAGCCTTGAAGGGATCTTTGGTGAGAGGAGGGCCCACTCAAGAAGCAGGAGAGCACACCATTGCCTGCTGCAGCACGGTTCCATTCTTCTGTCTTGGTCAATCCATAGCCCAGAAGCAAGCCCAAATTAGACCTCCTTCCAGTGTTAAATATACTGATTCTGGATCCCTACATCCTCATCCCCAGTCCTCTTCCTTATTCATGACTGTCTTCATCTATAACTCTCTCTTTTTTTTGTAATATGAGGGATTGAACTTGACCCTAGGCCTCCTGTGAGCTAGATAGTCTATCACTAGTCAGTCGCATCTCCAGTCCTCTTTTTCCTTTCTCAGTCTGAGACAGGGTTTCGATAAGTCATCCAAACTGGCTTTGAACTTCCTCTGATGCTCAGGCAGGATTTGACCTTGCCATCCTCCTGCCCCAGTCTCCAGAGTACTTATTTGGGGTCTTTTATAGAATGTCCCCACCCCTGCCCCGGCTCTCAGGTATCCAGCTCCTGCAAGCTTCTTCTGTACGCTTCCCTGACAATGAACTCCAGCCACGACTCGTCTTGGTCTTCGCAGCGCAGGGCCACGTGGTTCGGCACTCAGCAATGATGTGCTTCCTCAGCCGTGTGCCTTCTCCCCTCTAAGGAGCTTCACTGCTTGGAGTCTCCAGTTCACTCTTTGAAAAATGGGAAGCTTCTCAAGGTTGTGGTGAAGATGATACAAGACACAGCACAAGGTACATGTACCACAGACCTTACTTTTCTTTCCAAGGGACCATGTCATGTTTTGTTAGCATCTTCCTCTCCATCTAGTGTGGAAAATGCTTTGAGTGTGCTTGCTAGCTATCAAAAGCTTCAGCAAAGTCTGAGACACTGACTGCGTCTTACATTCTAATTGGTTATTTCCACTTGCTTTTTCAGGGCAGGAATGCTCCAAATACTTGGGTGGGGATGACTTGATCTGATGCAGATTCCCTACAACCTCCAGGATGAACTGCGACCGTGGCCTGCTTCTGTGGTCTGACCAAAGCAATCACAAGCAAAGTAGAGAGACAACTGAGAGCACAACAGGAAGGTCCCAAAGAAACTTGTGCTTCCCCAGACAAAAATGTGGGGATCCTGGAACCACTTGGACTTGTTACAAAGAATGATACCATCATGTATCAGGACGATCCTGAATGAGAGCAGAATCCCCTTCCCTTCTTCATATTGGACCTGAAGAGGTCTTCTCGAAGCAAAGCTTTAGTGAACATACCATGTCCACCGAAACAGAGGGCAGGGACTTCCATTCCCTTTGAGTGTTTATTGTTACAGTACAGTACATGTGCATACATAAAGGCTATAAAATTAGTGTAGACAGCTGGCAAACATTAATTAACAGCAGCAATGTTCTTCAAATAGCACTCTGAGGAGGTGACAAGGAAGAAGTTTCCCAGACTTGACTTTAGTTTTACCTATGACCTGAACTCATCCTCATAGGAAGGAAAGAAGGTAAGGCAGAGAAGAAAGAGAAAACACACAGACGTTGCCATGACACCTTCTATCCCCTTCTCTCTTCACCAGCTCCGAAGAGAACAAACAACAGACCCACAGCCCCGCCCCTCTGTCTGCAAGGCATCCCCCAAACCAGACGGCAAATGAGCAGTGGGCACACAAGGCTGTGCCCAGCATAGGATAATTGTGCCATAAATATAATTAAAGTCAGCAGGAAGACCATTAAGGAGAAAACCAAACTTAGAAAAAAATTAGTACTAGTGAGGAAAATAACATACATTCTTTTTATTTCAGTCTAATTTTGTTTACATGATTCATACAGTTTCCAAGAGCATCCCTGGAGAACATTAGGCTGGCACCACATGCATAAACATTCATATATAACATGCAAATTAGAAACAATCTCAGGATTTATATAGAAATTACAGCCACTTCTAGCAAATTAATTCAATGACAGAAAAAGGGTTACTGTCTCTCTTCAAATCAAGAGGGGAAATATTGAGCAAAGCAGATTTATTTATTCAGGAGGCTTGTTCCTTGCCAGGAGCTGGTGTCCCTTTGGCCTGGAGATTTCCATTTTTTTATTGGATATGTATTGGTGATTGAATTTGCTCTGAATGCAGAAGCAGTCGATGGGGGCCATAATGGGCTTTTTTAAGAGACAGCATTGCTAATATAGTCATAAAGCCGATTAGGCTAGGAGAACTTTCTGCAGAGAAATGATGGAAGGAAACCAGTCAAGATTATTGAATCCGAGAGCTGTAAGCTCCCAGGAATGCAAACTTACCATTTTATAGTTGAAGGAACTGAGCCCCAAGAGAAGACTTGGTCTGATCAAGAAAACCATTTACAAAGCCAGACCCAAACCCAAGTCTGCTCCGCCGAACACTTCATCAAGACACTTCTGTGTTCAAATAGAAGAGGCGAGTGGTACTTGAGTACATTTTTATGCATGGTTTTGCTGGGCTGACTCTGGTAGATTGGTTGTCAAAATGGCACGAAGGACCAGTGAGGTGACTTAACAGGTAAAGGCGCCTGCAAGCAAAACTGGTGACACAAGTTAGAAATGGGAACCCACAGAGTGGAAGCAAAGAATCAATTTTCTAAAGTCATCCTGTCCTGTACCCTCCATACACAAGGGCAATGGTTCTCTCTCTCTCTCTCTCTCTCTCTTTCTCTCTCTCTGTCTGTCTCTCTCTCTGTCTCTGTCTGTCTCTCTCTCTGTCTCTGTCTCTCTCTCTGTCTCTCTCTCTCTCTCATCAATTCTTTACCTCCCATCATATTCATGTTCTTTTCAAAGTGGCTTTATAATCCTTGAGTTAGAGCAAGGTTTGCTTTGACCACCATAGCACAGTGATAGAACAGTTCTGAGTCTAGATCCAGAGCCGCTGAGCCTGTTCCTACTGTGGTTTCTCTTGCTGACCTGATGGCAGGATAAGGAGATTCAAGGAGAGCAAATCCTTCTGATATACTTACACCAGCAATTATTTGCAGTTTATGCAAGGTTCTAATTTAACTGAGTATTCTCTATGTTTAACTGAGTATTCTCTATGTCATTTGCCAACTCTCCACATGGAAGAGATCACCAACGACACCACTCTGTATTAGTCAGTCAACCCCTAGACACAACATAGAGCCCGGCCAAGACCAACAGATCTATCTAGCTCATGACAAGCGAATGATAGGTGCATACATTTTCTCAGTGACGAGCTGGGGATGTAGTTAGGGGTGATATGCTTGCTTAGCATGTGAATAGCTGTGGCTTGGATGCTAGTAGAAAAAAAACATTGAATATCGTGACACACTTGCAGAGCCAGCACTTGGGAATCTGCAGCAGGAGGGTTGCAACTTAGATAAGCCTCTGTCTCAAAAACAAAAGACAATTTTGTAAATGAACCCAGCAGCGGCCCTCATAACTGCTCTTAAGCTCATGAGCAAAGATGAAGGGTTACTGGTGCCCAACACAACTTTTGATGGTTCTGTGTTACAGAGTGTCACGGTAGTAGCTAACCTAAGGACTTCCAACTAAAAAGGAATTAAACTGGGTTCATATGAGGATCATCTAATCATGATCTTTCTGTGTATTCTATGCAGAAGCAGTAAGAAAACTGTATTTTGGTGCTAGAGAGTGATCTAGAATAAACCCAGCTAGCAGAAAACATGCCTTGTGTGTATTTCCGCCCTCTGCCGTCTTATGCTCTTATGCTTGGAGTTAAATGACTCAGCTTGAGGTTTTCTTTGCTAGAGAAGAAAATGCTGGAAGGAGACAATGGGGTTTTTTTTTTTTTTTTAGTTTTCTTTCTCCTTTTGATGTGTGTGGGTTTGTTTCCTTGCTTCGACTTTCTCCTTTTCCACCTTTCATTGAATGGGTGATTTCAGTGAAGACACATCTCTGGGAGCCAGTGTATGCACCTCAACTTCACTACATTTTCCAGGGCTCAGCGTCACCCACCCAAAGCCTTGCAGGAAAGCCCCTCGGTTTGTGTAACAAAAGAGAGTTAATATGAATCTCTGAATTGCTGTTTCCTTTGAGAATTTTATCTCCTTTTTTTGGCATGGATGTGTGTATGTAGGGGATGTGCATAAAAGAGGGCACTTGAGTATATGTGCCTGTGGATGAAGTACAGGTCCCATTTCACCAAGTGTTTTTATGTAGTTTCTGGGGATCCAAACTGGGGTCATTTTGCTTGCGAGGCAAAGGCTTTAACACCTGAGCCATCTCTCCATCCCTGTTGTCTCCTTTATTTTTTTAACCAGTTGGAGCCTGAGGCTCAAGGAGTTCACGTGATGAAGAAATTGGCAGGATTACAGCTATTGTTCAGATGCTGGTCTCCTAACCTTGATCTTCTGGTATGTTCTGCTGTCTCCATGCTGGGGCTTTGACCAATGATGTTGGAGCCAGGTGTTTGAAGGGTACCTGAATAATGCTTCTGTCTGGGAGTGACTCGAGTGGAAACGAGGCATTCTTACAGAGGCCATTAGAAATCCCCAGACCTCCACTTAAGCAGGTTTTTGATTCAGATCATTGGTGATAGTATAATTGCCCGTGCCTTGTAACAGTTTGTCTCAGACCACAGAACAGAGTCCTACATTGTGGATTAATCACTCCATATCTCTGTTTTAAAATCGTGTTATGGTCCTTTAAAGGCATGTTTTAGATGTGATGCTCTGCCAGGAGGCATGGTCCATTTCAAAGCAGGCCTGCTTGCAGGCTGCTGCTACAAGAGAACCATAAAACACAGACGAGGAGGAAATCCCCACACATTACCTCAGGAAACTTTTTACTCTCAACCTATGGAGGCATAAGATGCCCACTGGAGCATATATCTGGAACACCAGTGAGTGATATTATTGTTCTCAGTATGAACAGTTATCTGATTTGACTCGGATTCAAAGGTTTCTTGGAATGTGGGACATTCATGCTAAAACTAGGTTAGTTCCAAGCTGTTTCACCCTATCCCATTCTCTGTGGGATCTTTTTTGAGGTAGCAAATGGGCAAATCTCTTTCCACCAAGGAGCAATTCATGTCTCCCACCTTGTCTGTTTATACACAAGAACCCCAGTACAGAAGAGTCCCACAATACAGACAGATGAGTTGAACTAATGAAAGAAAGAATAGCTCATCCTGGCTTTCAGAACTGGACAAGGTGGCTTTGGGATTAGAAAATCTGCTCAGTAATTCACTTCTGCAAATTCTTAACTCACTCCGCCTCTGTTTCCTCCCTGCAAGAGGGGCAGCGATTCATACATTCTAAAGCTTTATTATGAATCTGGGGCTTCTGCCCAGCTCATTTTTATCCTGACCTTCCAGAAGCATCTCACCGGGTCACCTTGGAAGTCTTTCTTTTAGTTTGATTTAAATGAAGAAACAAGCCCAGCCTCAGGCTTGGTTCGGGCATAAAGTGAAGGCTCCTGCTCAGGGATGGATCTTTCAGCTTAATGTAATTTTCTGCAATGATAGAAATACTTCACATTTTCATTGTCTAATGCAGTTTCCAACCCCCCCCCCGTCTCTGGTGATTTAGTATTTGAATTAAGCAAGATTTAACTTTCAGTTCTAGAGTCACAATGGCCACAGGTCTAGTGCTCAATGGCAATACTAGCTGATGACTGCCGTATTGCACAGAGATGATCTAGACTATTTGCGTGGTAGCAAATCATTATATTGGAAAACACAGAGTTACAAAGAAGGTCATTTGAAGTATTGTTGGCAGTATCCTGGAATGTAGCCAGGAGAAAAGTGGAAGAGGGCAGAAAATGGGAGTGATGGGACTGATAGTGGTCTTCATCACCATTAAACCTTGTCCATGACTGGAATCGTGGACAGGATATAGCCAGTTGCTGTGGTTTGAAATGAGAGTTGTCCCCCACAAGCTCATATGCTTGAGTCTTTAGCTGTTCAGGAAGGTCTTGTTACTTTTAGGAGGTGGAACCTTGCTGGAGGAAGACCATCACAGAGGTGGACCTTGGGGTTGGTTAGCCCTGCCTGGCTTTAATTAATTAGTCTTCTCCGGCAGTTTGCAGCTGTCAGTGTCCATGATGGGTGTGACTTAGGGCACCTCCAACTTCTGCCAGCCAGGCTTGTCTTTTTTTCCATAATGGACTGTATCTTCTCTCTGGAACCGTAAGCTGAGTAAATCTCCTTTTCTTTCTTAAATTGTATTTGAGTATTGTCTCACAGCAACAGCTGAAGTTGGATTGTCTTAAGTCTGTCAAAGGCAATCATCTTTCATGGCAGCAAAGTGCTGGCGAGATGGCTCAGTGGGTAGAGGCACTTGCCATTAAACCTGACAACCCAATTTCTGTCCCTGAAGACTACATGGTAGAAGGAAAGAACTAACTTAAAGTTAACTTAAGTTGTCTTCCAACCTCAAGCCAAGGATGACCCTGAACTTCTGATCTTCCTACCTCTACTAGAGAATACTGCCCTGCATTATACCACACAGACTGGTATCCTTGGTTCCAACCACAAACATTGTTTCCTTTAACACTCACTGATAACCAGTGCTTTGGATCCAACCCAGATTTCATGTATGCTAAGCAAGCACTTTACCAACTATGTCCCCAGTCCTTCCTTACCTTTCAATTTGTCCCCCAAAAGAGATTCTACAGTCAATTCTAGAAACCTAGTCTGGTCTGACATCAGTTTACCCAGGAGTATCTTCCTGATTCCTCTTCTGATTCGAACATGACAGACAATGCCTTGAACGCCCCTGTTAGCTCGGCTCAGACTCTTGGATACTTTCATGTTTGCACATTTGCTTCTCAAAACCTGCTACAGGCAATGAAGTTGAAGGTGACACAAGTCTCAGCCTGTGAGACTCTAGAAGGACATTTCTACTGTCTTAGCCCCATTGTCTCCAGACCCAAAAACACCATTTAATGTGTGGGAGAGCCAGAGCTCAGTTGGCACCCGTCTCCTAGCCAGGGCCGTTTCTGCCTTGGGATGACTGTGTGCACCGCTGTAAACTGCCCCTGGCTCCATCATCAGAACCTCCCTGTTGTGTCATTAAACTCAGGATTCTGTTTCTCTTGTGGAAAACTTATGTCTTACCTATCACACCAAAGTGTGCCCACTTGGGCTCTGGCCTCCATTTTTCATAAAGAAATTCCTGAGAATTATTTACTGTTCTTGTGTATCAAAACCCAAACAAAGGGACTTTCCAACTTCCTTAATATCTGTGAGCAAAGCATAGTTTGCTGTCAACCATGAATAGAATGTGAGCCCTAATCCCAAACTAATGAAGTTAAAGGACAGCGATACCCTGCCCACCCCTCTGCATTAGACCGGGACTGTCCATGAAGATAGAGTGTGCCTGCTCACTTCGCTTAAGAGGCTACCCACCCTTCCACAGAAGTAAATATGTGCCTTGTCAAGATATCCTGATTGTTTTGAATTTCTGTTTTCCACACTGGTGGCATTTACTTCCAATCTCTTCTTGTGATTGGGTTAGTTGGATTTCCCTTGCTGTGATATCAAATGACTCAAAGAAAGAAACATTTAATTTGGCTCATGGGTTCAGGGTTTTTAATCTGTGATCTGCTGGTTTGTGGCATTACATCATGGTGGAATCATATAGTGGAACACAGCTGTTCGTTTTGTGGTACTAAGAATACAGGAAGAGGTCAAGAGAAGGGGCCAGACACACTTCCTCCAACTAGACCCCACTGCGTACAGTTTTAAGGCTTCCTAAAAGTTATTCAGATTTCTAATGCATTAGTGGGTTAACCATTGATTAGGTCAGAGCCCTTATGATCTAACAGTCTCTGGAAACTACAGAGAGACTCAGAGGTGTGCTTTACTAATTCTCAAAGTGTTCCTCAATCCATTCGGCCCCCAATCAAAAGCACCAAGCTCTCCGCAAGGGTGCTAAGAGATGTCCTTTGCCTTTAACACTTCATTCACGGCGCCCCATCTCCTCTCTGTTCCCTAGCTCTATCTATTATTTGAAAATGAAGCTACAAACTTCTCTTTTTTTAAAAAAAATATTTATTTATTTATTTGTGTATTTGTTTGTTTGTGTATGTGTTTGTGTTTATCAGAGGGCACTGTGTATCCCTGTGGAAGACCAAGGGTAACTTTGGGAATCATCCTGGATTTTTCTACCTCCTTTTCCCTTCACCCTGGGATTTCCCAGGATCCGTCCACCAGGGCTGGAAGTACAGGTCCTTATTTTAACCTGTTGTTTTTTTCTGTGAAACCTGACATCCCAACTCAGGAGCTTCTGCTTACAAGGCAGAATCTTAACCCCTGAGCCATCTCTCCAGCCCAGATTTTCTTTATTTGTTCCTTCCAAAAGTATCTGTTGGGTCCTTGTTATGGGCAAAGTACTCATCCTATAATGGACAGAACAGGCAAACATGTAAGGAGGCCTAGGACAAGTGAAAATGTCAGCCCACAGGTCCCTAGGAAGACATTGACTTACCAACAATATATTAACCAAATTTCCTTTGTGAGGGCTGGGGAGGTGGTTCAACAAATAAGATAATTTCTTGCAAACTTGGAGACCTGAGCTCAATCCCCAGAAGCCCACCTGATGGAAGGAGAGAAGTGGAGAAGTGTCCCCTAATTGCCACCCGTGCCATACATATGCTCTTCTTTTCTCTCAGTCAAGTAAATAAATTAAAACAAATTTTAAATTGCCTTTGTGAGTCCTCCTAAAGAGACCTGAAATATCCTGTTCTGCAGACAAAAAAAAAAAAACAACAAAAAACTTTTCTAGTAATTTAATCAAACAAGCTACCTATCCTTGGCATTCCTAGTATAAAAAAAAACAAGCAAGCAAAAGCAAAACCCTCTGACCTCATTTTATGTCATGCCCTAAAAACTTCATGAATATCAATGTGATTTTCACCCCAGTTCCATGAAGCATTCATCCTGTAATTATCCTCATTGCACTGAAGAGGGACATCCAGACACAGAGAGTGCTGCCAGCGGCTGAGCCAGCCCACGAGGCAGCCAGCCCTGCCCAGTTTCCACCTCACTTACCACGGGAGGCTGGCATGATCCCTTGCGCTGCTCAGATGAACAGATACTGGACTTATGCTCACTTAAGGACCTGCCTTTCAAAACCAAGCTGTGTTCCTGAAAGGAGTAATTGAATTTACCCAGTCTTAGCTCTTGATTTAATAAACAGAAGAGGGAGGAAAGGAGCTGGTTTAAGTTTTGGTTGTCTATCTTTGATCCTAACTGTTGATGGATTTTACCAGACAAAGAAGAGAATAACCAATCATAGAGAAGACCATGGACAATAATTGGGTGACTTCCTTAAGAATAAGTATTTCTCATTCTAAATCTTCCAGGTCCAGAATTTTTGCAATATGGAAGCTGTCATACATTTCATGCCAATCATTTCTACATCAGTAGTGTGAATACATACTAAGAAGCATTCAATCAGATAGACACAAGTAGAGACAGTTACTTAGATTTTTCCACAGTCCAGAAAGAAGTGGAAGTTTGAAAAACGTGACTGCATAAGATGGGGGAGAGGGAAATTAGAAACCCTTTGTTTTGAGAGAAGGACAAAATCCTCTGATTTGGAACTGCATTGCTCATGACAACTAGCAAGATGACAATTGTCTCCAACCTGTGTTGTGGAGAAGGACCATGACCAGATTTCAAAGCAAAGATTTGGCTCGTTTGTAAACAGCAGGCAATCAATGCTGATTCGAAAGTCCCGACATTCTTCCATGGTATTTATTTTTTGTTTCAAAAGACTTAATGAACATTGCAAAAAGAAAATATAACCAAAGAGCCAATCATTCTGGAAAGATCAAATGTTTGTCAACATGTCTAGTGAGGCAATAATAATTCATTTTGCCAGCACAATAAAAACATAAAATTCTAAGGCGCTGGGTGTTGGTCAAAATTTGATAACTGGGATGAACAAATGGAAATGTGCTCTTTTTTTTTTCTGCCTCTTCCTTTATTTTTGGAGTTTGTCTGGAATACAGAGGAGAAGTGAGTTCATCTGGTTCTGATTCTTCCAGTCTCAGAGTATCAGAGTGTTGTGCAGCGGCTATTTGATGTCTAGTATGCCTCTAAACTATTTGCCATAAGGCTGAAGCTTGAGTCTTTGCTGATAGGAAATTTGTTTTCTCGGATTTGAAGGGCTAGTTTGATACTCAGAAATGAGAGGAGAGTAGCTGGTCAATTTTAAAATTCACTGTGTTTTAAATCGATTTTCTTGTTGATTTACCTGCTGGGATACAAGCTAAAGAGAAACACAAACAGATGTTTATTTGCTTATTTTTTATTCTTTTTTTCCCCACACCTCTTCAATCCCCATTGCACAACCCTTTCCCTTGGGAACCTCTTTGTCTCGGGAAAGAAAGACTCTACTGGGGAGATGGATAATAGACCTCCCAAAGGGAGGAAGGAAGTTGGAGGCTTATCTCTGTGAAAGTGTGGGGCGGAAGGGGAATAAGCTGGGACAGGGACAGTAGCACCACCACCTCCTAGCTTTGGGGGAAGTTGTATCTGGATGCCGGAGGGGCCCGGGAAGATCTGGTAGCCGTAGGTGCGCTCCGGTTCTTGATGCTAAGAGTCAGAATCACCCTTTCTGCTTTGGGTGCTCAGCATTCTGGAGTGTTCTTTCCTCTCTCAAACCTCAAACGCATAGGACCAAAGGAGAAAGAACAACTCGCTCTTTCTTCTGAGCACTTTGATGCTACTCACGGAGGGAATTCTATTCTTCTGGGCTCTTGGGTTACTTTAATCAGAGTCCCAGTTGGTTTTTCACTTTCTATGCAGCTTGTGGACTTTTCCCAGAATGATCTAATAAGGCGCAGGCGAAGGTTAAGCAGGGCTTCTCTGGGGAATTTTGGCTGTCCACAAAGCTGGGCCACCTCAGGCTTCAGTCACCTGTGCGTTAGCATCATCTCTAGGATGACAGTGTTTGAATTACTTCTTTTCCATGATAACTCTAAGCAGGAAATAAGATAAGGAAGTTACTTTAGCATAACCAACTACCTGCTACCCAGCCACGCCTTTTAATTTCTTTCTCTGCTCCTATCCCCAGTTTTGCCTCTGGGGTCTCTCTCCCTCCTCCTCTATTACCTTCAGCTCCCAAGTGGGAGTATCTTCCAGAAGAAGTGCAGTGTGAGCTCTCCTAATAGTATTAAGACTGCACCAGAATGGGGCACATTTTCTATTTATGCATACATGTTGTCTGCAAACGTGCCCAGAGAAGAAAAGATACAAATCTGTACACTAAACTGGGGAGGAAAAAGCTGAAACTTTTCTGACTTTTCAATGCTTTCATTTTTAAAGGCAAAGAGACGATTCGTGAGTGAGTTACTTGTTTGGTTAAGAACAAATCATTTGAAGAGAAAGAAAAACACCAAAAGACAAAGTAAGAAGAAAAAGAAAATGGTTTAAAAGCAGCAGACAGAAAAACAAATACACAAAAAGCTTTGAAAATAGGCAATGATTTCCCAGAAATATACTCTACTTCAGGTACTGCTAAAGAAGGCATCTAGCACGTGTGTCTGAGAGAACTGTTTTTAAGCTTAAAATTAATTAATTAAATCCATACTAAAAATTAAGTGGCTGATGATATTGGATTTGTTGAATAAATCTAGTTCTGGTCATTGGAAGTAGACCTTTCAGCCAATCCCCAAAGCGCAGAAGAATTCTGGGCCATGAAAAGATTTCCATCTTTCACCAAGAGTAGTTAAAATAATAAAAAAAAAGATAAATTAAAAAACAGAGCATATAATATTTAACTTTTTGAAATGCATATAGATACCCAGAAAAGAAAACATGTTAAGAGTACATACATTAAAAAAAAATCTGAGCTTCCCTTTACACTTTATGTTTTTAAAATGTTTTACACTATATTTTTAAAAACATATATAATTTTGACATTGAAAATATGCATAAAATTTTAAAAAAAAATTTTACCCGGTATGGCAATTTTCAATAACAAATGAGTTTTCGGAATGGAGGCTGATTCCAGTTTTACAGTTATTGGCAAACTTCACCCTTGATTCTATTACTAAAACAATATCCAAGGATATTCTAATATCCCTTCAAGTGTGTTGATGAGGAAGAATGGTATTTTAAATACGACATGGAAGATAAATAAAAAGGGAGAGAAAAGACTATAGTGATGATTTCTAGGAGTGATTCTTTTATGTTGGACCTTAAAAATATGTGTCATATCACCTCTGGAAGCCAGAGAACTATTTTGGATTCACATGTTAGAAATGTATGTCCCCTGACATAGTGCTCGTCATCTTGACAACATGGGAGCTCTAGGAACGAGATGCCACGCAACCAGGGCAGAAGCTATCAATGGGACAGATGCTTCAAAAATGTCCCTTTCTCTGTAAAATTCATCTCACCACCAAATTTAAATCAACAAAGTTGTTCAGTGTGGGGAATTAAATAGGATTTCGAATTGTTCAAACCCTGCTATTATCTTAAGAGGGAAACTTGAGGCAATTTCTCATATAATTGAAGCTTCAAGAAAAAACAAAAATGAGTTCATTTGGAAGACATGCTCATCCTTTGTCTTCAGATACAGTTTACAGTTTTACCTTCACATGAAAGTTGTATCTGGAACTATTTTGTTTTTATTTAATATGCTGATTTCAGGTTTATGCCAATGAACATATTTTACAACTGTTACTTTTAGAAACAGCTATAGAACAGAGTATCCTTAAAAAAAACAACAACAACGTTAACTTAGAAAAGTCAGTCATGCTTCATTACTGAAAGCGGTCTGGCACAAAACGCTTCTTGTTACCATGAAAAACGTTACATACATATGTATACACACATGATCGTATACATATGAGTTCTTGCTGTTAATTTTAAGAAATTCTCATGATGAAAGAACCCTGAAATAAACAAAACAAACATCTCCCACTGTGTCCTTCATTTCCTTCCCTGTGGAATGGTATTTGTCCACAAAGGCAAATGAAGTCTTTAAAATGTATATGAACAAGCACCTTCCAGCTGTGAGCATGTAATTGGCCAATCAGTTTTTATTCAGGGAGATTTGTAAACTGCCACTGTGCATTCTTATTTAATTCTTGAATCCTTCGTCAATAAAAACAGTGGCTCAAGCGTTGCTCTTTTCCCCCCCTCCAATCAACTTTTCATGTCTTTTTCTTTTGGAGTCTTAAGAGAATGTTGAGGAAATCACCAATTTCATGTAATCCACAAGCTTAAGTAAAACGGAGCACAGATTTATATTTTTTCTCACGATTTTAGTTTATTTGTTTAGAATATTGTTTGATTCTATCAGCTGAACCTTGTTTAAATGCGTTAGAGTTCGTTTTCGTTGTAATAAAAGAAACCAAAAGGCAAAAACAGATTTCTTTCCACAGCCATCTGCCACCACAGAGAAATAATTTCGCTCAGAAATTTATGGGCTATGCGATATACTACAAAACGTGTATTGCTATGAGTTTACGATTTAAGGATAAACAGGACTATTTGCTTTGGGGCTGCAATGGCAATATCATGATGTGGGGAGAAAGTAAACAGCATTAGAGACTGTAAAATGGTAAATACATGCTTTTGCTCAGTTTGAGGCCACAAACATCACCAATCATGCATTTCGTTAAATACTTGTTTGATGATATTCTTAATTACATGTCCTTTGTGGCTTGCTGGTATTTTTCAGGTGCTATTAATAAAAATCAGTACTCTAAATGTGCAAATAGATTGGAAGCAGATGCTGTTGGTAAAACATAATTGGGCTAAAGGAAAAATTTTGCAATTTGAAAACAGACAAATGTCTTTCCTGTGTTGGTTTGCTGTGATTATGTGTTCTTGTAGTGTTTCAAATGAGAATAATCAACAAATTAAGAAGTAAAGGGAAAGAGTATGTTTGTAAAGCTCAGAGAAAATGTGTGCATGAACAATGCTGGGGTTGCTGGTATAAGTTACAGTAGATGAACTAAACATGAGGAAAATTCTTAACTTAGCCTTCCTTAGATTATGATGCTAAGACACATCTTGAACAAATCCTAACAATTCCAAAAAAGTAAATTAATTTTTAAGGATATTGGATTAGAAACCAATAATGATCATGAATGATAATATATTTTTATATATCAATTGCTTATCATAATGGGTTATAATACTGTATTTTTAAATTCAGACAGATGACATCAGGATTTATTTATGAACAGATCATTATTATATTCTACTTCTTGTTTGGTTGTTTCAAATAGTTACTTTGAGAGCTTGCATTTCTTTACAATAAAATGAAATTTAAACATATAAATGCAATAAAACTGAATTTTCACAAAGTCAAACTACAGTTAAAAGCAAAAAAGCAAACAAATTTGAGCTTTAAAAAGTGAATACTGTGATGCCCAACCTCAATTTTGTAATAAAAATGAAACAAAAAAGATAATTCTATTCCAAGTTCTTAGAAAACTATAGAAAAGAAACACAAAAGAAATTACTGATTTTTGATTTTTGGTTGCGACAACGTGTGTCTTTGGATTCTCCATCCCATGCCTTCTAGCAATTCTCATTCCCCCAGAAAATCGTTATTCATAAAAGGAAAATAAAAAAAGTAACAGTTTGGGTTAAATGAATTTTTACATAGGTTTCTGAAATTAGTTTATTCATGACTCAAAGCTCATTACGTACACATTATGGCATTGATCTAGAATTAACAACTAAAACTGACCAACACAAATATAAATATTTTGTCCTGAGGTTATAAAATTGGCTATGACTACGAAGAATCAGCTGTACAAAGGTTTTATTACTTTGTCTTATCTAGAGTTCAATGTTAAATAACACTTTTGACAAATTATCATCTAACATAATGTTCTTGGACGAAAGTAAATGGGCATTACTTTAATTGCTTAAACTATGATAGGCATTAATACATATTTAACATTAAAGCACTTAGTAGCAATAGGATATTCTGGATGTAATTTACATGAAGTCATATAATGTTTCAGCCACTAACTTGCAAAAAATAGGACTTGAATTAAATGTGATCAGTGAATTCATATAAATCAAGAGGCAGCGATTAAAAAGTTTTTCCTAATTTATTACTCATCAGAAAAGGTTTTGAAGACAAGTTAGACTGCTACATTGACCTGACACGAAAATTTTTCTTTTTAACCTAATTTTCCAGAACTATCCTTCCCTTTAGCAAGTCCAGCGTTTTCATCATTTGTGCTATTTGGACTAGAGAGTCAGCAATTGCATGGTAGAAAGGATGTCTTACAAGTAGAAGATAAAACAGAATTTTAGTGTGGGTAGGCTTTGTTTTAGTTGGTGTTATGACTTTTAATTTCTTTAAATAAAGTTCAGGAAGTCTACCCAAAGAAACGAACTTTCTTTCTTTCTTTTTCTTTATGAAAAGGTTTCATTCACTTCACAGTCTATAAAGTGTAATCTAAATTAAGGAATGAACACTCCCAAATTTTAGTCTGGAGCAAAGGAGGTACTAGAGTCTTTTCCCGAAAGCTGTAGAATGGTATTCTAAACAGACACGCAGATGTATTTTAAAACCCAGCTTCCCTGATTCAATGTCCGTCTTTTCGTTTTCTGATTATTTGTCTCGGGATAGCTTATTTCCAAAGTCCTGGAAAGGCAAATCTTGCATTTAGTTGGACATAAAACAGAAGGAAAATGTCCTAAGAAAAAGAGTTAAATAAATCCCAAGAATAACTCTCCTATTTAAAACATCTCAATCGCCTCTCCCTGGGGCTTTTCACTATTGGAAACAATTTTTTAACACTTGCATCATTCTCAAGAAATTCACGGACTCTTAACCTCAAAGAATTTTCCATCCTCTGGTTTTCACATACTTGGACTCAGCTCAGCTCGTGGAACATTAAGGGAACAGGGAGTTTACAGTAAAGGAAAACATGAAATTTAAAGGAGAAATTTCTTATTAAAAAAAGTTTCCATCTCAAAGAGCCAGCTGGAGAAGTTTATGCAGATTAAAAGGAAATTAACTTTGGAGACGACGGGTATATGGTAAGGGAAGCTACCTATCGCAGTACATTTCTGAACTTGCGGACGTACACGAAAATGTTCGTTTAGGAATATATAATTCGATTAACAGAGAGCATCAAAAGAGATCTTTTCAGAAGCTTGCTCTTTCCTTTAGCGGCCGCCAAACTGGGCGAGGCTACAGGGAACCGCCCCGCCCACAACCCCCAGGGAGAAGGGCGGGCAGTGGATCTCGAGTTACAACGGGGACTCTGAGTCCCGCCCATTTTTATGCAAAATAATACGCCCCATATTATTAATCCAGCCAATGATCAGGCTGCATCCCTCCCAGTAGGGGTTGTGGCGTTGGAAGGGCGGAGGCAAACCACCACGCGCCACACCTCCCGCCGCTCCCTCCGGGAGCCCAGCCTCCTCGCGGCCCTGCCCCTCTGCGTAGAGCTAACGCCCGAGAAGAGGCGGGGACTGGGCGGAAAGGGTACCGCCCAGATCCTTCATTTACATACAGCGATAATATTGGCTTAGACGGGCTGCTACGCAGGCAGGAGGGGCAGGAGCTTTCCAAAGTGAGCTTCAGGGATTGGCTTAACGTACAGCAAATGAGCGCCCAGAACAGACACACCTCCTTTTTCTTGCTCCACCTCTATGTGAACTATCCAATGAAAGAAGGGCCCGTGCAAAACTTCGTCTTGAATATTTAAGTGTCAAAAAAAAATTCTAGGAAGTCTCATTTAAATATTTATGAAGGGGCGGAGAGGTGTAGGTGTAGGGTATCTCACGGAAGCGCTTCTGATTGGCACGTTTTCTCAAGTGTTAGCTTTAGAAAAGGTGTGAGCACCCTCGGATCGATTAAATTATTATGTTTCTGCTTTTTTTTTTTTCTTCTCCAAAAATTCAGCACTATATATCCTTTCTTTTCCTCTGTAATTGGTCGCACGTGTGGTCAGAGCGGCTCGGCTTTGTCATTAACTCTCGATTTATTTTCTTATTTGTAACTCGGGATCTATTTTCATCAAATTTTGAAATGCAAAGATCTGGGACAGATGGAAACAATTAGACCTCCGCTCTGTTGATGTGTATAATCTTATTAGTTTAATGGGTCACAGGGCGCGGGGCCTATTTCCTACAGATCAAAGTGAAAACAAACACGGTTAATATCCCATTTTGTTTTAGAACCACGTCGGATCGGGTTCCTTCTGTTGACCGTGGTAATGATAACATTAAGAGGGTTTCGGTTGCCTTGAAGTTGTTTTTTTTTTTTTTTTTTTTTTGGCGGGGGGGATGGAGTCATTGAAATATTCTATCTTAAAAACTCATTAATACTAACACCAGGATAACCAGCTGAAGAGTTTATCACAGTAGCATGGCTATTAAAGAATCTTTGTTTTGCGTGTTTTGATCTGTTGCCTTAATGCAAATGAAAAATTGTGCGTACTTTGTTGTTAATTATACCGGCTTCTTAGATTTCCTGTGTTCTGGCTCAGTGCAATTTTTCGTAGTGTTGGCTTCGTTTTCAACTTGTGCATCGTAATGACTTCTTTCAGTCTGTGCATAGGGATCACACGTTGTTTTTTCAGAATTTACTTATTATTTTCGAAGCAGGATATATAGATCAGGTCGAACTAGAACTTGTGTTCCTCCTTATTTGGTCCTTTTTCCGTCGCTATTGGTGTGACAGGCGTGCACCACCATGCCCAGCTTGAGTTTTATTTTCACCGTCATCATTATTTTTTAACACAACATGCACCCAAAATTTCAGTATTTCATTTCTGATCATTTTACCCATCTGAAGCCAACCCTAATTTTCCCTAAAGTATGTGGGGGTTTAGAAAACCCTTAAGGAAATATTTTTCATATTTTGGGTTGGATTTCCTTGTATTATCCTGAAGCTCTGTATCTGTCTCTCTCTCTCTCTCTCTCTCTCTCTCTCTCTCTCTCTCTCTATATATATATATATATATATATATATATATATATAATTTTTTTTTCTGAGAACCTACAGGGTGGCTCAGGGCCTCTCCTTGGCAAAACCCTTCTCTCTTTGTCCCCCTCCCCCGTAACTTCTCACCCCAATAAATTAAATGCAACTACAGTGTGGTCCATTATCTTGGAGTGTGAGGTGAAGGCGCCTGTCAAAGGTGACCGCCTAGTACAGACCCTTCGATATTCCTTCAGATCATAAATATCTGTGCAAGGAACGGATGTAAATAATAGGTTCCTATTCGTTTGGAAACCTCTGTACCACAGCAACCAATAAACGCACGGCAGACCTAGGATTGCCCCTGACTACCCTCAGAGATGGGGGAACACCATCTTAATGATTTTTTTTTCCTTTCCTGGGCTTTGAGACCCAGAGCTGGGCCGGTGGCGCAGTTAAAGCAAGGACCTTGGAGCCCAGTTTGGACGGGCCTCTAGGAATGTAAATACCGGGAGTCTGAACTGGTCAGGCCCCCCAGGGAAAGAACAAGCGGTGGATATTAGCAAATCATTTTAGTTCCCTAGCTGTCAAGGATATTTGCTTTCAGTGAGCGTCGCAGAGTTGGGGTTGATGGAGAAAAGGAGGTGCTCTGCACTGGTTCCCCCTTGACTGGAAAACAGGATCGCGTTGAATAGACTCCGGCTTCGCAGCCTCCCCGCAGAGTTCACACCTACGCGGGGGATGCGGAGTGCGGGGAGGGATGGGGGGTTGAGCCGGTGTGGACTCCCACCACCGCGCCTGCCTTTTGCTTTCTTCCCCGCGCGGTTCGTTTTGTAAACCAAAATTAAAATGCATTCAGGGCGGTCTGACACCTGGAGCAGGCGTGACTACTGGAGGGAAGAGGTCTCTTTGATAATTCCTTGTTTAAATTTGCCCCACGATTTCATTTTTTGAAGTGCTCTGATCTTTAGGTTTTAATATACCTCTTCCTTTTTCCTTCCCCCTCCTTTCCTCCTTCTCTTTTTCTCCTTCCTCATCCTCTCTCTCTTACTTTATTTCTTTCTTGAGGTGATCTTTTCTATCAGTGGTATTTTATCTTGGGAACGGGATAATTTCCATTTATGGGGGCCCAACCCAGTCCTGGAATTTAACTCTATTACTTGTCAATCATAAAATATTTAAATGGTTACAAGTTTATCATCCATCCACTTTAGAATTATCTTTGTTTTTCAAAGTAGAAACATCTTGATCTGCATGGGTTAGTTTCTCATTTGCATGTGCGAATCTAAGTAATCATCCATCTAAGGTAGTGAATTCCACTGCTGTGTACTGTTTTTGTTTTCTGTGTACTTCTTAATTTCTAGCACTATCCAGGGACATTTCTTCCCCATCCTGTTTTTTCTGGCATACAGAACCCAACTAAAGTCCAGTCCCGGATTCTTCTCCATGCTCGTTTTGTTTCTTTTACTTGATCAACAGTCTCCTTCAGATGTTTACTTTGGCCAGTGGGCTCTGGGCTGTAATCTGCTTGAAAACTAGAGCCCTGGTGTGGGTCCTACAATGTAATCCTATGGGGTGGAGAAATGTGACCCGCAGTCCTGGGTCGTGCCAAGGCACACAGTCATCCCAGAGGGAAGAAATGCGGTTAGTGCCCCTCTTGGAAGAATCTAAGACCCTTATGCTCCCTCCCTTCCTCCATCCTTCCCTCCCTTCCTTCCTTTATAGTCTTTTTTTCTATCTCCCCAATGTGCTATCCATTGAGCTACAGAGCCTCCCTTTAGAGATACTCTCACAATGTTTCCTGACTGACCTGGAATTTATGTAGACCAGATCAGGATCCTCTAGTTTAAACTGGCAGGAGTGCTAGAATTACAGGCGTGCGCCACCCACCATTCCTGGTACCAACTCAGACTTTTGGCATGTTGTTTTGCCTTATTGTAGTGTGTGTGTGTGTGTGTGTGTGTGTGTGCGCGCGCGTGTGTGTGTGTGTGTATGCGTGACAGAGAGAGAGAGAGAGAGAGAGAGAGAGAGAGAGAGAGAGAGAGAGAGAGAATTCTGTGTACCAATGGAGGCCTAGGCATGACTTCAGGAATCACTCTGGATTGCTACTGCCTCCTATTTACTTTGCTCAGGTGTTTCCCAGGATCAGAAGTACAAGGCCGCCACCATTTCTGCGTGGCTTTTTTTTTTTTTTTTTTAAACACGGTAGCTGGGATCTGAACTCGGGACCTTCTGCTTGAGCCATCTTTCCTGCCCTATTGTAAAATTTTCACTTTTAGTTCTTGTTGCTGTTAGGATGAACATGGGCGCTTACGATGAAGAGCCGTCTGCTCTCCTCGGTTGCGCTGGCATCTAGACAGGGCTAGCCTCGGGGTTCCAGAATCCCTAGACATCTGGCAATTACAGGGCATTTGGATCAGGAAGCGGCTTTCCGCGGGAGGTTGGGGGGGGGAGGAGGGAGACAGTGTTTTTAAATATCTGGACTTGACATCTATGGCAACACAGAGACCGCCTCACAGAGACCGCCTCAAAGTGGGCCCCCATGGAAAAGGAGGAAGACCCTTTTTAGGTCGGTGTCTGTTTCTGCGCTGCTCCCCCACGTGCGCCTGGCTCGATCAAGCGGTGTTCCACTCCCAGACCCAGATTTAGTCAAGATTAGTCATTGCAGGCCAACAGGGTTTAAAGGGGTTCAGGCTACCGGAAATCATCTGACAAATTTCGGGCAGGACTTTCTCATCTTTGCTGCTCGGTAGAACTCTGCAGATGCCGAAACCTTCAAATAGCGCTCCACCAGACTGACACAGTCCTTCCTAATCTCCCCCTCCCCCGTCATGCAGAATGAAGCTGCATCTCTACCCCGCCCCCTTCACGCTCAGACCCACACCACACTCAACACCTTCTTGCCCACAGATTTCCCGCACGCCCGAGGGTCTACCCACCCCAGGGGCATCCACACACACCCTGGAGGCCAAGAGCCCAGCAAGAGGACCACCGCGGCCCCCCTGGGGCAGACCATGGGGGAAAGAACCCTCTGGAACCCGGTAGAATCAGCGAGGACGGCTAGGTGATTTATAATCTTGATCGACTTTTTTAGGAAACAAGAACTTAACCTGAAGGATTTTAGGCCCGAGCTTTGAAGTTCACGGTTTTGTTTCACTTCAGCGGAGTCCTGAGATCAGTTGCCGGTTCCTTCCAGCCCTGGCCTCCTCCTCCTCTTCCTCCTCTCTCCTCACCCCAAGCCCGTCACCCCAGCAAGCCCTTTTGCACTTCTCTTCTTAATTTCAGGAGAAGAAAAAAAACATTGACAGCAGCCACCGAGTTCCTGTCTGTGATCTGTGAACGAGAGGAATTTCCTCCTTCCTTGCTGTCTTCTGGGAATAGTTTTACGTTTGAACCTGAAATTTAGGTTTGGAGGTCAGAGGTGGCAAATTTGTAACTGTTCTTTTCTTTAGTTCTTCCTTTCCATGCATGGTGCCCCTAGTTTGTTCCTGCCCAGGAGGTTGGCCCTCCCCAGCAGCAGCCTGGGTCAGCGTCCGTCTCCACCAGGGAGTGCTAAGTGCTCTGTCCCTACCTGCAGGTACTGCGGGTTCTGTTATTTTTCCCTAGCTAGCCAGAAACTTCAGATCTCAAATCAGAAAATCCTCCTGGGCATGCAGCATTCTTATGCCGGACCCCTTTATTTCCGTGCCCCCCCCCCGACAATGCCCACCTCCCGGAACGGGGGAATCTGTCTCCCGAAGGCGTCTGCAGCAAAAGCAATTTCCTTGGGGGGCGTGGCCGGGGAGAGAAAAACAGAAACCGAGATTGTTTGGGATCCCAAAACCATACAAGTTTTATTGCATCCGCTACAGAGTCAACTAACTCTAAATGAGCATCCAAGCGGAAAAAGGCCGGAGCTTGCTTGGTGTTCCAGCGGGGAGCGAAGGGTGTGTGTGTGTGGTGGGGGAGAGGGAGGGAAGGAAATCAGTCTACTTTTTTCTGGCAACTGGTGATAGTGGTAATATCGTTCCTTGGCGACTCTTCTCCAGCGCCCAGGGTACAGACAGGAACGTCAGAAGGCATCAGGTTTCCGCTCCCTTAGTGATCCAAGATCACTCGGCCACGAGGACCTTCGAAGTCGGCCCTGTCTACAGCTTGTAATGAAAAGCATAATCTGTCTTGTAATGAAAAACAGTGCCCGTACAAACAAACCCAGTATCCAACCGCCTCGCCCCCCACAGCATCTCCCCTAATAAGGGCCAATGACAAATATTGCTATCCAGTTCCAGCCACCACCCCCCCGAGGAAGCAGTAGATCTTTCTTTTAATAACTTCCCAAAGTGTTACAAATAATAAAAGGGACGCATAAATCATTGAGGGGGCGATTGGATGCGGACCACGGAAGGATTTACTTCTCTCAATCCCTGACTTCCAACCGCGCTCTCATTGGCCGCTACCTTGTAGCCCGCCCCCGAATCCACTTTCTTATTGGTCAGTAGGGCGGGATGACGTATGGAAAAGGCGTGGAGTGGGGTGTGCGTGTCACAGACCTCCAGCGCGCACGCGCCCTGTGGTGCGTGTGAATGATTGACAGCGAGGGGAAATGTGCGCGCGTGCGTGGATGTGTTCAAGTGTGTGTGTGTGTGTGTGTGTGTGTGTGTGTGTGTGTGTGTGTGTGTGTGTTTGTGAAAGAGAGAGAGGGAGAGAGAGAGAGAGAGAGAAAATGGGTGAATGAGGTGGTGAGCGCTGGCACTTAGGTTGCTCCAGCAGGCTAGCAAGGTGCCACCATAGTTGTACGCCCGCCAGACCCAAGGCTGTGGTTACAGTTCTCCTGCTGACCGTCCTGAGAGGGTCCTAAGGGGCTTGCTGAGGAGGGTCCCCAGCAGGCTGTGGGGACCGAGTGGAGAAGTAGGCGGCTTGCTTTACTCTGGGGATCCACCTAAAACCTCCAGGAAATTTACTCTTCGAGCGGTGTTAGTCGTGTCTTCTTAGAAAGCACACACTCTGTCCCCTCGGGGGTCACACAGCCGTGCCTTCCTCGGTGGTGTCTCTCCCCACCTCCCTCGAACACCACCCCAGGCCCCAGCAGCTCCCCGAAGCTGCAGTCTCAGCCACGTAGCCGGCTTGAGTGTCTTGCAACCAAGTAGGCCTGGGGAGGAAGCCACAGGATCATCACCATAGTGCTTAGATGGAGGGCAAAATAAATACAAAATAAGAGGAAAAAGAAGAAAGGGAAAAAAGAAAAAGAAAATAGAAAATTAGAAAGATGCAGCCTCCAAAAGATAATTCAGTGGAAAAGATAAAATTGCATGAGACAAGAAAAAGAAAAGAAAGAAAAAGAAAAACATTGCTATCGAATGAAAAGTTTGAAAACCGTTTCTCGATCCAGTTAATCCCAGAGAAGCAATTCGGGGTTCTGCTGTAACTGTTAACGCCTGGCACAAAATTTCTGCAGAGCCGAGGGCTGCCGGGCGGAGCCGCCGCTACGCTGCCCGGCTGCAGCCAAATTTGCTTCTGGGACTGCAGCCGCGGAGTTTCCTCCCAGGCTCAGGCCCATGGTTGTTTCTGTTACCGACTTTGAGCACATAATGAAAATCTCACAACTCTGCGCTTACTTTAAATTACAGTAGCTTTGGAAGAAATTTGTATCTTACAACCCGCACCTTCGGTTTTACGAATTCTGAAATTTAAAGCTGGCCGTTGCTTCTCTGCAGATATTTTCTTTTCCATTGTTTATTTTATGTGAGGGCAAGAGATGAGAAATGTACCCAGTATTCCTGCCCGTGAGTGAACGATAAAAAAATGAATAAAAAGGGCAGAGTGATAGGGCTGTTTTATTGATAAAGCAAAATAATGTTTTAAAAACTCCTCATTTTTTTTCTTAAGAAGCAGTATTTTTATCTTTCCCAAATAGTGAACGCAGAATTGGCTCTAACAAAGTTATCAATTTATAAGCCCTATATTCACTTTTGGTTTTACGATTGTCATTTATGACACGAAGTTATTAGTTTTCATGTTTTCTACATTTTAATATTTTATGTTCATTTGCTGATATTTTAGGAAGGAAACATAAAATTCACAAAGTCTTGATAATTGCTTATATTTAATTAAATGGACTTTATTAGATAAATATGCACTTAAATTAATTTCCAGACAATAAGAAGGGAATATTTTTCTTTCTCTTTGCTAAAGCAAAAGTAATTTTCATTCTCCGTCCGATTCTTTCTCTTTCGCTGCCACAGCGAACTGACAAGCTCCGGTCTGCCAGAGAGCTGGTATGCAAATTTCAGATGATTGACACCTCTAGTGGAAACCAATCACGCCATAGTAGGCTACTGATTGGGCGACAACGATTTGACGTAAAACTGACGTTTTAAAAACCTAATATCCAATCAAAACAATTCATGCAAATGAACGAAGGAGTCATTTTACAGAGATCAGCAGGACTTGAGTACGCCCCCACGTGTTCAGCCGGGAGTACTGCAGAGACGTCTGCGAAGTGAATAAACCGCAACTCTGCGGTTCTTTAACTTTTCTCAGACTTCTTTGTCACTAAAATATAAATGATCATTTTAAAAAGTGTTCAGGAGTCATGTCATGCACATATGTGATGGCTCGTTTAAATATATTGGAAACTGCAGACTTCCAAGACACAGAATTTATTATTTTCTCCAGGACAGGGCATCTTTATCTTAAATTGCTTCTCCGTAAAGAAGGTGGCTTTACTGTTTTATTAAAAAATACACGACATTTTTGTGAAGAAACTTGCTCTAGGCACGGAGGTGGTCAGAACCTTGTTTCTTCGGTGAAGTTCCCTATGTCACCGCCAGATGGCACAACACATGTCTTTCCACCTCACCCTACCCGTATCCTGCAAGTAATTTAGACAAATTGAAAACCAAACACTTTTTATATTTTATAACTATGTGAAGTGAGAACACACTTGTACTCTTAGGAAGTTACATATTACGAAAATAAGCTTTGTTGGTTGTCGCTTTAATGTGAAACTTCCTCTTGAGATTGTGCCTGGGAAAGATTGCGAGTGAAACACTCATCCAAGTGAGAGTGTTTGCAAAAACTTTCCCTTCAAGCAAGCCCAAGGGAACGGGCGCCCGTGTTTCTGAGGGTGTCATTGCGGGACTTTAAAGGAATTAAAAAGAAAACGAGGGAAAGGCTTAAGTTCCCAGCAACCGGTCTTCTCAGGAGCTCAGCCTGGTCTGACAGAGCCCCCAGGCCGAGACTGCATCCCTGAGCTAAGATCCCACTGTTACAGCAGCATGGTTCTTTTTTGGGGGGGGGGTCCCAGTTACAGACAGAACTTTCTGTCTTAGGCTAGGCGCCTTGGTTTTATCCACACAGCAACGGGCGATATGGGGTGAACCCCGGGAAAGCGTAGATCTCTGCTTTTCTTGTGCCTAACTTTAACGGCAGGAGCTGAGGTCACCCCATCTCAAAGCCAGACTCAGAGCTAGTACAGAGGAGAGAAAGGAGGAAAGAAGAAAAAAAAAAATCATGTGAATTGAAGAGCTTTTCAGACTTGTATGTGTGTTTTACAGATTGACGGACTTGATGCTTCCTTCCTTCACTCATACAACAATAACTGGACACTCATTTTTGACCACCGTATAGTTGTGAATTCTACAATTGCATGCAGTCTTAATAGTTCTTAAGCGGACACATTTATTACCTTTAAAAAATTATTGCGACTGGAGCCACAAAGCCCCCATTTTACAAAAAAAAGGGACTTTGTGCAGAGCTCGTGGTGCCCCGCACCCGGGGTTTCATTTCCAGCCCAGCTCTGGAGTCCCGCGCCCGGAGAGCGCAGCTCAGTGCCTGGTGTTTAACTTCAGAAGCCGGAGCAAGACGCGTAGGATTGGGATAACGTTAGCGTTCGGTCTCCACCGTTCCCTACAGATTCGTTAGAGCTGAAATTATGAGCATCTCATTTTATTTCACGACTCGCGCGTTTGCTTAAAAAAAAAAAAAAAAACCCCTTCCCCAAGCAAAATACACCCAGAAACCAAAAGAAAAGCAAGAAGGAGGGGGGTCCGCTTATTTCCTTTAGGTGATAAGAAGGGGCGAAGACTGTTTTCAAAGAGAACCTCGAGTTTCTAAGCTACAGTCTTTTGTGTGTGTTTGTGTTGCTCGGAAGAAAAGGGCAAAACCCATGTTTTAACAGATGGAGATGAGGCCAGGGGCTCTGCAGGCCTCAAGGACCCGGGGGCCTAGCAGTCCTCTTCCTAACCTTTGAATCTGAATTTTTCTTGTACACTCTGATAAAGGCGACCCCCAAAGTGCGCCCTGCAGAGATGTCTGCTGCGGGCCTGCGGGGCCGCGTCCCCTCGGAGGGACGCTGCAGTCCTGGCTCTGGGGTAAACGTGATCTGCCACGAGAGAGCAAGAGGAGGGCGGGAAGCCACCAGCCAGCTCGCCGCCTCTCTTGGGGCGCAGCGGGCGCGGGAAGCTGCGGTGGACCCCTGCGCCCCACCATCTCGGCCGCCGTCCCCCCTCTCCCGGTTCCCTCCCCCGTGAAAGGCCTCTTCCGGGCTTGGACCCCGGGGCCAGGTTTCCGCGGTCGCAGAGATTTCGCAAGAGTCCGGCCAGCGCGGCTGTAAATCAGCCCGGCGGGGGCGCGAGGCCGGCTCGGCCACCCCAAGCCCGCGGCCGCAGCTGGACCAGCCGCCCCCGGAGGCGGCGGGGGCCCCGCGCTAGGAATCCATCAATCAAACCCGCCGCCGCCCTCCCAGGCCCCTAGCGTCGCCCGCGGGGCCTGCTTTGTGTCTCCGCCGCCCAGGGTCTGGGAAGCCGCGCAGGGGGGTTGGGGAGTCCCCGGGACGAGTGACGAGTTTCCCACGAGCACCCCAAGACTGTCCCGTTGGGGTTCACGGTTGTTGGGGACACGCCTCTCCCAGGGCAATCGCTCCCTTCTTTGCCATCTCTCCAATCTTTCCCTACAGCATGAATCCCCCAACTCTGTCACCCCAGAAAGCGATTTCTAGTCCAGGACCTCAGTTTCTTGTTTTTGGTAAAACAAGGGACCCAATTTAGGATCTACAATTTCTAATTCTAACATTCTTTTGTTTGGGATGGAGAAGCCAGAGCCCCTTTGGAACGACGACTTTAATTCCCCTTCCTCTCACATTTACCCTTTGCCCCTGCTCCCTCGTGTTCCCCACATCCCAACAGGCACCTCTGCTTCTTGGGATGTAATCCATTCCTGGCAGGTCAGGGCTTCGGAACATTGCGGGTGTAGGGGGAGGTTTCAGCCTCGGCTGGCCTCTTTCTTTTCAGAGAGACCACCAGGGGGCGGTGCAGCCCAAGGATAGCGCCGCCGGGCTCCAGGACTGTTTCCTAAAGTTGGCCAATTGGGCATCCAGTTCTTTTTGTAGTTTGTGTGGTTCCTATATGGTGCAAGTGATTTCTTTCGCGATACTTCTTCTGATCCTCAGCTCTAAGTTGGAAGGACTCAGCCTGAGGTTCACGAGGAAAAAGGCCTAAAAACTCTAATGAGGAGCGTCAGACGCCCAGCCAGACCCAGTGACAGAGCAAAATGAAATGTGCAAAATGCAAAACTTGATTCCTCGGCCATGTCACTGAGCAGGGAGGCGGGGGGGGGGGTAGGGGTGGGGGGGATAGAAAAAACATAGATGGCAAGAGCCATCAGGCGTTGAGAATGTAGGAAGCTCACGGGCCACCCTTTCTCATTTCTGCCAATGTGGGGTTATTTTGGAATGCAGAACATACAGCAAAGTAGGAGAGAGAGGGAAGTTGGCAAAGAAGTCAGAGAACTCAGATTTTAAAGAGCAGTGACCATCCTTCCTTCTCCACCCTCCTCCCGGACTCCTGCCACAATATGGTGGTTACCGCCTGCTTACGTTCCTTTCCTGCATGTTCACGGTGTGGATTAGGAGACCCCCCTCCCTTTCCCCCAGGACACTGGGCCTTGTTCACCGCAGTCAACCAAAGGAGAAAATGTGTTGGGCTGAAATATCTTTTCCCACATGCGCGAGGCTCTTGGATTGTGTTTGCTTTCGAAAGCCATAAATGTTTTTATTAAACTATACTTTTTTTTGTGGGCCATGCACACATAAAGTATTTGCCGTGTATGTAAACGCTTCCATTTTGGTCCTCCTTGCGGAAAACTTTGGAGCTCTGCTGTAAATATTTGCTCTGGGGTAAAACCTTGGCAGGCAGTCGTTGAACTCCCAAACCTGATTTCATTGGATGTTTGTGTGCACGTGCGCGTGTTTTCACAGTGCACACAGAGGAGAATTTGCAGGAGAGCTTGGGGTATTTTATCTCCTTGCCTCGTCTAGCGAGGGAGGTGCATAATGACTGTAATTACTAATTGGGCGACATTATGAAAGTAACCAAAGTCTCCTTTAAATTTTGTTCTCTTCAGATGGGCATGGCAGTGTTTGTCTGTGATTTCAGCACCCAAGAGGCTGAAACAAAAGGATTAACGTGAGTCTGAGACCAGCTAGAGCCTTGACTCAAAAACATCTTGACTTCAAAAACAAAATAACAAAAACCATTTCTGATTTTTCCTCCCGCCCTGCAGATTCTCTTCATAGTGCATCAATAGAACATTCTCACATTTTAGAACAGTCTCTTAGGTAGTAGTAATGTTCTGGATGAGTGTATTTTAAAGTAATAGATTTGCTTTTGAAACTTTATATTAAATAGAATGTAAAATCATGAATCTTCATTTAAAAATATTTATGACTCTGTGTGTGTGTATGTGTGTGTGTGTATGTGTGTGTGTGTGTGTGTGTGTATGTGTATCAGAGGGTACTGTGTGTGCTCAAGGGTGACTTTGGGAATCACCCTGGATTTCTCTATCTCCTTATTGCTTTGCTTTGGGGGTTTGGGACTGGAAATGTGGGTCACTGCCATTCTTGCCTGACATTTCTACATGGGATCTGAACTCAGATCCTTCTACTTTCAAAGCAGATATGGCTAAGTTTTTCAGAATAAAATGAAGACAGCTTAGTAAGACAATATGCATAGTCAGGATTTTGCAGCCTTTCTTAAAATTTTAAAAACAAATTATCTATTGATTTTATTATTGGTGTTTATTTGCTCATCCATCCTTGCATTTGTCATGGTATTGTGTGGAGATCAGAGAACAAGTTTGTGGAGTCAATTCTCTTCCTCCTTTCTTTGGGTTCTGGGAATAAAACTTAGGTCACCAGACTTGAGCTGCAAGTACTTTTATCTGCTAAACCCTTTTGCCAGGCCAGGATTTTAGATTCTCATCCCAGAAGTCTATTCTCTTCTAAGAAAAAGATTACATTTTTAGGAAGAGATTTTTGATCCTCTGCTGAGGTTGATTAAAGGGAGCTGTGTGGAAGACTGTTGAGACATGAAGGTTATCTAAGTAGGGACTGTGTGTTGCTTGGCCTTAAGGGAATTGGGGATTCTGAGCTCTGCTTTGTTTCCTGAGTCTTGGCACAGGGACTGTCGAGTTGGAGGGGTGCCTCTGGTTGATTTGTAAAACAACCAGATTTGTAAAACAAATCACCCTTATGGGCTAGAGAGATGGCTCAGGAATTAAGCCTTTGCCTTGCAAACAAAAGGACCTGAATTTAGATTACGGGATTCCTCATAAAAATGCTGGGCAGATGTGGCAGTAACTTGCGAATCTGGTCCTGGAGGTGGAGCTGGGAAACCCCAGAGCAAAGCAATAAGGAAGTAGAGCAATCCGGTAGAGTCACCCTTGGGCCTCCACAGACATGCTCACCACACACTCAAGTGCCCTCTGGTACACACACACACACACACACACACACACACACACACACACACACACATACACACACACAGAAATCATCTCCATGCCCCCTGCATTTCAAAAATATGTCCTCTGTATGTTGATTACAAAGATTTTACTTATTTTGATGGCTGCAGCAAGCAGAGACATAATGGTTCGTGGACAGGGAGATAAAGGAAGTTTGCATACAGGGTAGCTGTGGGGTGATCTGGCTGCTGAAGTTGCAGTGGGTTTTTCTAGAGCCAGATGCACCCTCCTTCACCTCCCTGTGCAAACATTGTCCTTGAAAAACATCATGTGGCCTTGAGTCATTTTCTGGAGCATCTGCCCATCAGAGTTTAGTTTGGCAGCTCCTGGAATACAATCTTTCCTTTCATATTTCTGTGCCTTTTTGAAGAGTAGTAGTGTTTAGTCCCCTCGCACTAGGGACACTTTGAGAGATGGCCTAGTAATACATGGGAAGTAACTATACTCAATGTTGTTCCCAATGGGCGTTTTGTCCTTGGAACAAGGGGGTCACATGCATGTGAGAGGGAATCTAGAAGAACAGAGGCAAGTGAGAGGATTCTGAGCTGTATAGGCTGGGTGTAGCTAGAGAAAGGCAGGGCAAACTAAAGTGCAGGATGTAAGTTGTCCTGGAGACATTCTTGAGTCACTCATATTTAGAAGGAGTTGAAATTCCCAGGCTCCTGATCATATGGTCAGGAGCAGTGCGATACATCTCAAAGGGGGTCATAGATAAGCCTCGGACAAACAGTGTGCACATTTGGATCCTATGTTTGTCTGAAAGAAGGGAGACCATAAGAAAGGAAAAAAAAAAACCCACGCAAAACTAATTTAATCATTTTGACCCCATGTAGTATCCCTAAAACATAATTTTCACGAATGATTAATAGGATGTTATTAACAAGATATTTTATAGTATCTTTTTTTTTCTTGTCAATATCTGCTGTGCATCTTATATTGACAATATCTCAGTTTGGACTAGCCGTATTTCAAGAAGAGAGAAGGCAATAAAACATACACATCCGTATATATGTGTACATATTTTGTGTTTTTGAGACTGGGTCCTCCTTAGTAGCCTAGACTGACCTCAGACTTTTTCCTCCGGTTGTCTTTCTAGTGCTGGGATTACAGGTATATGCCACAACACACCTGGAAGAAATGTATTTTTAGTAGTGCCATCTTAACTCTCAAAAGAGGATCTGCTGCCCTTCCTTAAGCAGTGGGCAAACTCTAGTGTTCAAAGGAAGAGGGTAATGGTAGCTCTCAGAACTTTTACTCGATTTTAAGAGTGTTTGTTTATATTGTTCAAAACAAACCTATACTCACTATAGAATGCTTATCATGGGGTATAGAAAATAATAATGTCCACCCACAATCTCCCAAGTTTGGACACAGTGCCATTTTATGCTGCTTGGTCCTTGCAGGCTGCAAATGTCCCACCGATCACTAGTATCACTAGTATCTCTGTGTAAATTCTTCACGAGAGTAGTTTTAGCATCTGGATGTGTGCCATCCTACTAGGGGTGAGCTCAAAGTTGCTGAGGGCAATAGTAAGCTCAGTAGAAGTCGAGGAAGTCCTTCTGGAAGTCTCTCCAGGATGGCCACCTCCAATCTCATCCTCCAAACGACTTCCCTCAATGAAGTCACTCCAGGTAACCTGAGTGGAACAAAGGGGGTCACATGCATGTGTGTGTGCAAGAGGGTACTTGAGTGCATGTGTCTATGGAGGCCTAACATTGGGGATCATCTTGGATTGTTCTACTTCCTTATTGTTTTGCTCTGGAGTTTCCCAGGCTCTGCCTTCTAAGGGCAGGGAATGTAGTCTGCTGCCTTATCCACCCAGCATTTTTATGTGGGATCTGGGGATTTGAACTCATGCCCTTTTGCTTTTGAGACAAAGACTTTAACTACTGAGCCATCTCCCCAGTCCTGTATGCTCATTTTCTAGAGAAAGTACCTGTGAAAAGGATCTGCCCTTTCCTCATACAACCCTTGGTCCAGACAATTCAGAAGTTTGGGAAACACTTTGGTGCATCACGAGTGTGACACAGGGTAAAAATCCAACTCCTCTCAAGAGAGCTTGAACTGAAAACAAGGACAGGAGGAGAATCTCACCTAGCTTTTTATTTCTCCTGCGAAATCCACGTCCCTGAGGGTATCACATCATCCCCGGGTGTAGGTACTGGGCTGCCCTTGGTTAAACTGGAGTTGGATTTATTTTTTGCTTCCCCCTTTTGGCCCTCTTTCCCACCATTTGTCATGTTCACAGGCTTTCATGACATAAATCTTGTGGAATGTTGGCTATGCTCAGAGCACGCAGGATCCACTCTCTCCTTGCGGGCCGGTTGGCCAATGTAAGCAACCGAGGCCAGTGGAGAAGAGAACAGATCCTACAGGGAGAAACAGCGGCCCAGGGTCTCTGAGGGGAGCATGTGATGAATGGGAAGGACAGGGTTAGGATGGAGGGCGACTGCCGCTGACTCATAACCGATCCCACCCAGCAGAGAGTACGCAGGTTGACCTATGCTTACGGTATTGTGGTCTGTCAGGAGGGAAGGGCTGTGGATTGTTTCAGTCCTAGTTTGCGTCTCCTTACACAATTCTGATTCACTGCAGGGTCTGGCGATTGTAGATTTCCTGCCTGGGACTCCAAAGGCCAGGCCAGCTGAGGTCAGAGTGTTTTTAAGCTTCCCACTAACCAAGTTTGATTTCCCAAATGCCCAGTGGTTGTTTTGTGTGTGTGTGTGTGTGTGTCTATGTTGCAGGGGAACTCTTTGACAATTTTTCCCTTTGGTCTAATCCTTTCTGCCGTGACTCGTTGAAGCATTGGAAGGGAGTTTTTATTAACCCGGTCACTGTGAATACAAACGTCCTTCAAGCCACTCTCGCTTCTCTTTCAATCTCGTAGCGTTTACATTTCTTTTTTCCTCTACAGTTCTCTTTGGCCCGATCAGTCTAGGGCAGGGAGTTTGAAGGGTGCTTTGTTTCTGACGTGGGCAGTCTGTAAACGAGTGGACCTTTTGACACTGCACTGACAGACACTCTCAGGTCTAACAGAATCAACGTATTCATCAGAGGTGAACCGACAGTGCTTTTCCAGAACTGAGAAAAGCTTGTACCACAGCTTCGACAGAACCATGGCTTGGATGCTTACATGAGATATTAAACAGACCCGGTGGAAAAGGTTTGTTCGCCTCAAGTTCGACTTTCCCTCATCTTGTAATTTTTGGCCCTGAGTCAATTTCTTGTCCATTCCTCTGCACTGCTTGGGTGGAGGCCAGTGCCGCGGGCTCGCTCTCTCCACGGTGTTGACAGAGTGTTTTTCAGCTCTACCAAAGGCCACAGATTTTATGTCAGACTTCAAGATACACAGCTTGATAAACATGCCTGCCTCTGGCGATTGGCAGCATTCTTTCTGGAAAAGAAAACAAAACTCGCTTTACATAAATAAGGAAGGTGATATGAATAGCATAGAATAACAGGACTCGGAAGGTATGCCCAAATCCCAGCCTCTCCCCCACACCCTTGGTGAGTTTTGCTCCTTAGCTTGGTTTGTTTTTGAATTCCCTTTTTAACCCATCATCATTTTCTTGTTCTCATCAGTGGGTGTGTCTCATCAGTAGGGAACAAATCAGGGATGATACATCTGCAAAATTGGGTATTGGTGAATAACTTCAGGACTGTGTTTGGCAAAAGCACCTGGGCTCTGCATAGATAGTTGGTTTTCCCTGCTGGATGAAATGGTGGCTTGGTAAGTGTTTTCATTCACTGCAATTTACAGATGCTCTAAAGTGTGATGAGATGTAGTCCACGCTGGCTTAGGACCTCGTCCCCTCAACTCTCCTTCCAGGTGCTGTTATCACAGAGGCATACCTGGATTTCTTGAATGCTTTTTAACTGAGCTTTCTTAATCTTCACTGTGCCCTTGGCTGAGTGTCAAGTCCCTGAGTTTGGGTACAGAATCAGCACGTGTGAGTCCATAGAGAGCGAAGCAGCCCGTTTAGCCGGACAACTCATCTTTACAAGATTGACATTACAGATCCCCACGGCCAGAGGGCTGGGTAAATTCTGACAATTTTTTTGTAACCAGAGGGGGCTTTTGGTTTACAGCCTGGACTTCAAAAAACCTGCTGTGCAGAAAGGAAGAAGGGGAAGCATGCTTTAGTTTTTCTTTTTAAGACTCTGTTTCTAAACTGCTTTGCCATGAAGCAGGCATGCGGGAAGCCTGGGGGTGGGCGAGCACGGGTTTCCGCAGGTTGAATTCCTCTTGGAAGATTGATGGCATGCTGACAGTCTCTTCAGCAAGCCCGTGAGCTCCGGATGGCTTAGGGCTTGCTGGGAACCCCCTCCAGTACTACCTGAGGTCACATCAGTGCCACCTCACTTGCATCCAGGCTGTTGAAAGATGGTTGGGATGCTGGGTCACTGCTTTCCAGATTTCTCGGTGGCACTCAGGGATAGCCGCCCTTCCTCAGGACCTTCGCGTACCCAGTGCCATACCTCTGAGGCTACTGCAGCCTGTGACTAAATACTACCAGGGATCAGTAGAAAGGAGGGTCATGAGAATGTGTCTAGAGGGGTTTTGAGACCCAGGGTAATAATCCTTGCCAATGTCGTATGAGAAACTGAACCAACCAGTGTCCCTTCCCCTGTCCCTTCCCCTGCCGGCCAACGCAGACTCGGACGGACACTCTTGCTGCCACCACACCATTTTTCCATTTTTGTTTGATGAGCCCGTGGGGTACAAATACAGAATCTTTGCTTCTTATCAGGCAGCAGAGCTGAACAGAGACAAATCAAGCGACTTCATCACTATTCACAATCACCGAGAGCTTCAAGCAGAAGTAGTTGCCTTTGTTTCTGTTAGAAATGTTGAAGAATAAGTCTTTTACAGAGTCAAACTCACTTGGTCAGAAATGGTAGATGAAAATGTGAGATTTGCGAGGTTGGCTGACTGGGGGATTCCCACAGTCCCCAGGACTGAGGAAGAAATGCCAAAAGTTTATGTCACTGCTGGTTTTCTTCTACCTTCTATCAATTAAAAGCACCCCCCAACTCTGCCTTTTTTTTTTAATTTTTACTTTTTTCCCGAATAAACTGAATAAGGCAAAGTCATTTTTACTGTAGGTAAATAAAACCAGCTTTTCCACATTTTAAAATTTTTTTATTATTTCTTATTTATTCAATTGTGTGTGTGTGTGTGCGCGCGGTGTGTATATGTGTGTGTCTCTGTGTGTAGAACCACGGACGAATTCGGGAACCACCATGGACGCCTCCACCTCCTCCTTGTTTACTCTGCCCCGGGATTCTCAGGCTCCGCCCTACCAGGACCAGAAACACAGGCCGCCCCCGCTTCCGCCTGGCGTCCATACATGGGGTCTAGGATCCGAACTCAGGACCTTCCGCCTGCAAGGCAGAGGCTTAACCCCTGAGCCATCTCTCCAGCCCTAGCTTTTCCACATTTTATATTCTTTGAATATTATTATTTTACCAATTCTTTATATCATTTAGTTCCGCCTCATCAGTATGAGATAAAAATCGCAATGCAAACTGCAGCTTCATAGCACGGGTAAATGCTGTGGTTTCCATCTGACAGGTCTGCAAACTGAACTAGAAGGCAGCAGTTTTTATAGCACTACTAAGTCAGAAATAGTCACTCCCTGTCTGGTTATGCTAGATCCAGGCACCAAGGCAAATATCACAGAGGGACTTGCTACAATCCAGGGGCCTCAAGAATCTATTTCCCACAAACCCTGTTTGGGAAGACAGTCTTCCCTCCCTTCATAAACTTACAGGCCTGGTGGACGAGGCCGCCCAGTTAAAACTGTTCTCTTGATAATGGTCTCTGATTATTCACATCAAAACCAAGCCCAGTGGTGGGGAACGCTCCAGAACACCAAATTAATTACACATCTTAAAAATTGACAGTCAGACCCTCCATCAAAAAATTAAGCTAACTGCTTGAGGAAAGGTATGGCTATAAAGTTAAATGGTGTAATTTCATGTATGGAAATGGCTGTCCTTTCTTATATTTAAAATTTACCTTAGGACATCATTGCCTACCCACAGAGCTAAGTTTTAAATAGGAATCGTTCCCCCTAGTTGGGTGCTCTGTCCATTTCTTGGGGGTCCCCATGGAACAGTGCTGTCCACTGATGTCAGGAGCAAGAGAAGCAAACTTCCCCAGTGTAAAGTGTTCCCATTCATCGCCGCCGCTCCTCTGGAGACTGAACACCAGCTTCTAGCCTGGGGAATGTTCTAGTGGAGAGATGTGGGGCCTCTGCGGGAGCTGCTGAGAAGGGAACCTGGGGGACCCGTGTGTGGCGAGTCACTTTGAATTCCCTTGCATGTGGCTGACCTCAGAGCCCCATGATGTTCTGAATACATGACTAAATCACATCCACACAAGCTAATGGCTGAAGAACATTTCCCAAATGGTGTCTCGTTTTTTTTTTTTTTTTTTTTTTTTTTTCTGATCTGCAATAGCTGCATCTCTCCCTTGCAGCTTTCCTTGTCTCCCCGGCTGGCCTTCACGAGCCCCACAGAAAAGCCTGGCACTGAATTCTGCTTGAGATGTTCTGATTATGAAGGAATGAAGGATTTTTGGGTTTGTCATTTTTTTTTTAAAGAATTCTTTTATTTATTTATACAATTGTGCGTGTGTGCGTATGTATGTGCGCGCGTGTGTGTCTGTGTGTGTGTAGAACCACGGACGAATTCGGGAACCACCATGGACGCCTCCACCTCCTTCTGCCCAGGGATTCACAGGCTCCGCCGTACCAGGACCCGAAGCGCAGGCTGCCCCCGCTTCCGCCTGGCGTCTATACGTGGGATCTGGGATCCGAACTCAGGACCTTCCGCCTGCAAGGCAGAGGCTTAACCCCTGAGCCACCTCTCCAGCCCGGGTTTGTCATTTTTTAAAGACTTATTATATATATATATTTCAAATGTTGCATACACGACCATAGTGAATGTATGATATTTTCACCCCCTAATTCCTCAATACCATTCTCCCTCCTTTTCCCCTTATAATACTTTATCTCCTCTGGTAGACGCCCCTCATCTTAATTTCCTAATTTTTAACCAGGAGGGGGTTATGGTCATGTCAGGACTGCAATGCCAAGTGTCTGTGCTTGTCATGAACCCCTGGGCCCAGAGACAAGAAGCATGGTCCACTTTGCTCATTCACTTTGCTCATTCACGATGGATTTCTTGAGCCTCTACTTTACTTGCTGCACTGGCCTGGCCACGGTGGGAACCGTTGCAATGACTGGGACCTGAATTTTGGGCTCAAAGTAGAGGTAGGATGGCAGGGGGTTGAGGTATGTATGTGTGGGAGCACAGAGGTATGTCTGAACGAGAGGTGCTGGGGATGCAAGGGAGCTGCGGTGAGATGCCAGCGTCAACAGAGAATGCTTCCAGCTTTTTGCTAGAGGAGGATTCTTTGAGGTGGTGGCATTGAAGTGAAGAGTGTGAGAAAAGGTAGAAACAAGTTGGAATTTTTTTTTTTGCTTGTGTGTGTGTGTGTGTGTGTGTGTGCGCGCGTGTGCAAGAAAAGGCCCATGGGTGACTTTTGGGAATCATCCTGGCTTGCTCTACCTCTTTATTGTTTTGGTCTAGTGTCCTTCAGACTCCACTTTTCATGGTCTGAATCTCAGGTCTTTTTTCCTCTCCCCTTCCCCCCCATTTTTACCTGGGATCTGGAATCTGAATAAGGTCCTTTTGCTTTTGAGTCACCTAACAAAGCACATGTACATTTGTAATGGAAATTAGTCTTCAACTTCTAGCTCTGTTTGCTTGTTTGTTTTCCATGAATATTGTGGTTTTAAGACCAGGAAATCTGAACATAAAAAGTAGCAGGCAGAAGAGCAAGTCCACAGGCCGTGGGGCCCATAAAGGCATCTCTTTTGCATCAGAGCAACCTGTCAGGTCATTGTGTCAGATAAACATAATGTCTGGAGTTGAAAGCAACTCAGAGGTTTTCAAAGCCTACTGGTTCCCAGTGGCTGTCACGTGGCCGGTACCTGTTTACAGAAGGAGTCCCGGTGGACTGGGCCTCTCTCGCGTTCCGGGAAAGCAAAAGGAGGCTGCATTTCCTGGCGCCGTCAACCGTCCACCGAACCCTGGAGAGTCTCTGGCCACTCTTCTCCGGGGCAGACAGCAGACAGCAATAAGCCTTGTCTTCGGGGCAGGCATAATTAATGAGCCGACTGGGGGCCTGTGGCTTTGGGGCTGTTAGGGTGAGGCTGCTTGTCCACTTTCAGGATTCGCATAAACTGCTTGGCCTCGGGCTTCCCGAGTCCAAGGTGATCCTGAACTGCCAACAAAAGATGTCCATTGATCACTGCACTCTGTAATTGCCGCCAGTGTGAGGCTGTCCTTCACGACTTGCTGACATCTCTTGACAATTTAAATATGGCTTAAGCTGGAGGCCTGAGGCTGTCAGAGTGCAGGGCAGAAGGAAGCAAAGGAAAACGTGATCGTTTCCTGCCAGTGCTGGTGCGGGGTGCAAAGAAGCATGTCCAGAGACGACATTTTAATTGGGCATTAGGAGTCTTTTCAGCAGCGTCTCTAGGTCCTCTTTGTGCTGGGACCACGTTGACGAGTGAGATCCCAATAGTCCAATAACACATGGCAAAACAGAAATTAGGGAGCAGGGATGCATCTGCTAGCCCCTCAGTGCGCCTTTGGATCTCAAAGCAAAGATATGTCAGGAGCCAATAAGAGGGGGAAAAGAATCTCATAGCAAGGTTGGGCTGGAGTAGAACTCAGCCGCTCAATTTGAAAAGCTGGGTTCTCATTTTGCAAATGGGTGATTGATCCCTCCCTCACTGTGGTTTCCTACTTTTATTGCATCTACCTTTGAATATACTCTTATAACAAGACTCTAGTTTAACAGTTTTTTATCTCTGGCCAGGGGGTGACATCCAATACCCATCAGGATGGAGTGAAGGGCATTGCAGCAAAACTGCAAAAGAAAATCAACAAACCATAATCCAGAACTTCAGAGACTCTATATCAACCACCTAGAACTAGGCCAGACTAATCTCTCCCCATCCTGAAGCTCAGGGAAATTTGCGGAAGAGGGGGCGGTAAGAGTGTAAGGGCACAAAGATGGGAGAAGCAATGATATGCAAGATACTCCACACAAGTTAGGGCCGAAGCAATCATAATTGGACTTTGCATGCCCTGCATAATGTCCAACACACTGTTGTCCCCACAAAGTCTAGCATTTGCTAAAAGCACCAAGATCCTTGGAGGCAAGGGATTGACAGCCAAAATAGTGTTCCTATGCTTAAGGGGAACACAGGAAAGGGTTCAGGGAAATGCCGCTGGGTCCTTGTATGTCATCGGAGAGAAGGACCCAGAAGACAGTCAGGCATGCCCATTAAAGGACTCTCCGGGGATTGGGGGAGGGGAGGCACTGGGGGGTGGGGAGGGAGAGGTGAGGGGAGGGTGAGCAGAGGAGTGGGGGGAAGAGAAGGGAGGGAGGGAACCAGTGCATCTATTATGTTTGTATGAGCGGAGATAATAAAAAACGTTAAAAAAAATAAAATGTACTATTCTTAAAAAAAAAAAAAAAGAAAAGCTGGATTCTAATTTGTCTGCAGTTGAGGTTCAGCGAATGGAGACCTGGGTTTAGTAAACTGGCCTAAATCCACATCCATGCTCAATGCTCACTGTTACAAATAAAGTTTATTGGAACTCAGCTGTATCTGTTTGTTTATTACCGCAGATGACTGTGCTCTCTGTGTGTCCGCAGACTGGGGGTAGTTTCAAGAGAGACCCAGTCGTCTATCCAGCTGAAGCTGTCAGCTCTCTGTCCTTGATGGAGAAAGGTCACTAACCCTTGTTTCAGGGTAGTAGGTGAGGGCAATGGTGCCTTTCATGTTAAGTACTCAAACTGAGCCCTTTTTTTTTTAACTGAAAAAGTATGTCTGTGTGTATGTATGTACATGAACATGTGTGTGCAGGTGCATGTGGAGACCAGAGGTGTCTTCCTCTATTTCTCTCTATACTTTTTATTCGAGTGTGTGTGTGTGTGTGTGTGTGTGTGTAGGTCCAAAGGTGACATCAGGAATCATCATCCTGAATTGCTCTACCTTCTTATTACTTTGCTCTGGGTTTTCCCAGGCTCTGCCTTCCAGGGCCAGAATTACAGGCAGCTGCTATATCAGCTCAACATTTTTACATGGAATCTGGGGGTTTGAACTCAGGTCCTGTTATTCTCAAGGCAAAGGCTTTAACCCTTGAGCTATCTCCACGGGCATCTCTATCTTATTTTTTTGAGACAGAATCTCCTACTGGCTAATGTGGCTGCACTGCCTGGCCAGCAGACCCTAGGAACCTGCACTTAAAGTCTCCCCAGCACAGCGCCTGCCACCACATCCAGCTGTTTTTGTGGGTGTTGTGTCAGCAATTGCTTTACCTGTAGAGCTACACCTCCAGTTTTCTAGTGTGAGCTTTGCTTGGGAGTGTCTATGCTCTTAGAGAATTATGACAATATGTATGGGCTTTGTGCCTCACTAGCTGGGTCTAAAAGGGCCAGGTCTGCAGCCTTGCTTTACTGTGGGAACTTTGAAACTCTCTGGCATCATTCTCTGAGAGTTTATTCACAGAGATATACTCCTTGCTAACAGGTCTCGTTTTCTGTGACTTTAGGGATCATGGGAAAACTAGTGGAATTTTATTTCCCTTGGAGCCCTCCTAAGTCTAAATGGCTGCTTCTTAAATGGATGTGGAAAAGTGGAACACAAGCTTTGGGTTGACTATTGGCTTCGATGGAACTATAAAAATCCCCAGGGTCACAGGTAGGTTCAGTAAAAGTCAAGCATGGTTGCTCTGGTATTCCACACATACAGAACGAATGACTTAGAGTGGAGGAGGAATTAAGGTTTACAGTGCCAGGTTGCTGTGATTGTGAAAATTTCACAGCTATTTTAGGTGGAAGGCTCTGCACACTCTATATTCTTTTAGTGTGGTAATCTCCAGTTAAGGTCTGCCACTTGACACGGGCGCCAAACTGAGATTCAGCTTTAAGGTTCTCTATCATAAGTCTTAGAACTTGTACACACAGAGAAGATACCGTTTGCTTTGAATGAAGACCTGGTGGGCCACTGTGCCGAAAAGACTCAGGATGCATTAGGAGGAGTCAGAGACTCAGGAGTGATGTCCAATGCCTTTAGTTCAGGGGGATCACAATCATTTCTTCTCTTAGCAAGGTGGAGGGTGGCACTCTTCCACTTCTTTGGTATCAGCCCCTCTCTCTGCTGTCAGTGGTCTGTCTCTCCGTGCTCCTGTCACTAGGTTTTATCTTATTTCGTTACCTCTGGTAACTTCATTGCTCTGTTTTAATTTCCCTCTGTGTTTATTTCTCTTGGCTCCTCTCACTGTAAAGAAGATGTCTCTTGAGAAGGCTTATCTGTTGTTGACACTTGGAGTGGATAACGGTGCCTCTTTCTGCTGCCTACAGCCCGCACACTCAAGCACAAACGGTAGGTTCTGAGCCAGATTAGAGTTGTGAGTGGAAGCTTTACTCAGGGGACGCACGCGCCTTTCACCTAAACTAATCTGCATTCTTCTTTAAGGAAGAATTTTGTCTCATCTCCCTTTTTATCTTTTTTTTTAAAATTCTTTACTCACAGATTTCTCTTTCATTAAGTAGATTTATTATTTATTTATTTATTAAATATTTATTTATTTTAGAGTGGGAGGAGGCAAGGAGGTGAGAGGACAATTTTCAGAAATTGGTTCTCTCTTGCCACCATGTAGGCTTCATGGGGGGACCTCAGGTGGCCAGGTTTGTACACAGATGTCATTACCTGCTGAGCCATCTTGCTGGCCCTATTTATTTATTTTTTGAATTAATTTACTGTGTGTATGTACATGTCTGTGGTTCTATATGGGTACACTCTGTGTGTGTGTGTGTGTGTGTGTGTGTTGCAGGGGAACATGTGGTTGTATGTGCACATGTGCATACATACAATTGGAAGACAGGCAGGCACCCTCAGGTGTCATTCCTTAGGAACTATCCACTTGAAAATGCTCAATTTTAAAGCAAAACACTGAGTGGGACATTTTGTTTAGCACTATTTCCCAGATTAACTGAGCATAGAATGCTTTCTATGAGGTTTACCTCTCAGGACTCAAGTTCCCTAGGCAGTGCTTTGGGAACTGCAGTACCAGTCCACCTTGAAGTGTCAGACACCCTTAGAAATGGCATTCCTTTGGAAGTCCACGTACATGAACAGCAAGAATCAGGCATCCTAACCTTCCCATGGCAAGAAGTTCAGTGCTGTGTTAGCTAAGCCTTTACCATCCATAAAAGAAAAATAGTTGTGAAAAATAGATTTGCAAAATAATTCTTAAGTTCACATGCTTTCTGATCCTGTGGATCACCAGTGATCTCTTTACAAATCACCCCGACCCCAACTCTCCTGTCACTAAGGTGGTATCATTTTCAATGTATTGATAAAATCAAGAATCCATCTGGTTGTTTCATTGTCTCTCCCAATATGAGCCAATCAGCTGTGTGATTGTTGAGTCAGCTATGTGAATAAAGAAATGTTTGCGAGCACGCAGTGTGTGCAAGGTAGGGGACCTCCATTGCCTATGGAACCTCCATTGCCTATGGAAAGTAGCACAACAAAAACCTAAATTAGGATCCTATGTTCTTCCATCATACCATGAGAGCAAGTGGCTCAAAGTCTTGAAAGTCACGAGATGGGTGTCATTGGGCTAAAAAGACAGGATAAGAACGAGACCTCCTCTTTTTAGTGGGTGACATGCTCATTACGCACCAGAGGGTGCTAGTCTTTTGTCTTCTCTCTGGTAAATAAGGGATCCTAGTTTTGCCAATGGTGAGACAAAAAAAGGCAGCCGCGATGTCCAGGAGAAGCTATGCACAGGAGCCCTGGAGTGGGATTCCCTTCTTTCTAACCCAGATGTGCGCTTTTTCAACTGTTATTGTCAGATGAATATAGCTAGCCATTATGACACCTTCACAATGTTTGTATAATCACCAACACTAGAACTTTCTGGAAATTTTGCATCATCCTGGACAGCCTATACCCACCAATGAAAACACATCATTGCTCTCCTCTCAGCCTCAGGTAACCCGATTGTACTTTCTGTCTCTGAAAACGTGCTTATTTCACCTGGGTCACGTAAGCGGGACAATACAGTGTTTGTCCCTCTGTGCTCTAGCTATTCTGCTGCTGACATAACCTCTCAGGTTCATTTGTGATGCTGTACCTCAAAGGTTGGCAAGTGATTTTTTTTTTAACCTCTGCACTGCTCAGAACTGAATCGAATTGGACTTCCAATTGGAGTCTGCCACAAGTTTTAATTTAGTAGATGCAAGCTTGTCTTACTCTCATAAGGTGGTATAAATGAGAATTAAACAGACTTATGTAAAACAACAGCGTAAGTAGCAAGATACTTATAAATTAGAACCCACTCTTCGGCTAAACAATATTCCATTGTGCACATCCACCACATTTTACTCGCCCATTCATCTGTGCATGGACGCTTGGACCTTTTGGCTGTTGCGAATGATGCTTCTGGGTACAAGCCAAGCCTTGCTGGGAAGGCCCGGCTCTGTACTCTGGAAGGTTGACTCTCAGCTGGGAGGAGAGGGGGTGTTCAGTGAATAACAAAAGGCAGATGGTAAGCGGTTAAAGTTCTAACTTGAAATGTTCTCAGCTTGCTTTCTTTCTCCTTTTCCTGGGGGCCGCCTTTCCCCTGGAACCAACTGAGTGCCGAGACCCACCTAAGTGTGGTGGCAGACGAGCGATGGAAAGCTGCAGGCCAACCGAGTCTCAAGGCCAACTGAGTCCCACTCCTTTCCATATTTAAGAGGGCCATCTGCTGTCGTGGGACTGAAAGTGTGACAAGGGAGTGACAGTTGTTTAATATTCTAATTACGAACATTCTGTGCTATGGTTTTATCATTTGATGTATTAGATTTCATGATGTGATTGAATTTGGGAGTTGGAACCGTGTTTATTAGCAGAGACTGATACGATTCTGCAAAGGGTTTATTGATGTGGGAAATCTAGAAAGATGCTTGAGGGCGGGTGGTAGTGGCTGCAAAATTCCTTTCAGTTTAGATTTCACAAGAAACATTCTCAGAGACAAAAATCTATGTTTTCACTCATTTGGGCTTATTATGTGATGACGGATGTGAGACTGGAAAAGACTGGCCTAAAATAGGGGATTGCAGAAGTCAAAAGTCAAAGGAATTGCTGTTTTTAAAGCAATCGTCCAAGGGGGACCACAGAAAAGCACTTAACGGTCTGATTTTTATTATTGTTTTCTCTTACAATGCCTTCCTTGCCATGGGTATAAATACATACTCGTTAGCAGTAGTTTCAGGCTTATTGTTTTCTCTAGAGAATAGCTAAGGTCTGTTCATTCCAAGATGGGCAAGTGGGTCTGGAGCCACTTTTCAGGTTTGCTATGGCCTGGGAAGAGGGTGACATGATTTTCACTTCTGCCCTTAGCTTAGGTCTGAATCAGGCCTCACCCAGGAACCTTTGACAAATGTTCATTTAGTGATGTTAGGATTGTGCTGGTCTCATGAGGTCGTTTAGACAGCCCTGTGCAGAACTCCAGTGCAGTGCTAATAGGACCCAAGTAAATCAGAAAACTGTTGCACTTTTTCATTGTTTTGGGGAAGTGATGGTTTTAAATTAGTAGAAAGTTTGTGTGGTTAACGCTGATAAAGCAAGCAGATTGGTTCTGTCTTTAACCGGGTTTCAGCTTTTACATTATTATGTATCTGTTTTCAAAATTTACGAATGCAATCTATTACAAAGACAGAACAGGAGCTAGAGAGATAGCTCATGGTTAAAGCCTTTGCCTGGCAAGCAAAAGGTTTGGTTCCTATGTAAAAATACTAGTTGATATGACAGTGACCTATAATTCTGATCCTGGAAGGCAGAACCTGGGAAAACCCAAAGCAAAGCAATAAGGAGGTAGAACAATTTAGGATAATTTCCAATGTCATCCTTGGGCCTCCACAGGCACACATATCACACATGTCCTCTTACAAAATCCCCCACCCACACATATACACCTACCCATACAACACACACACACACACACACACACACACACACAAACAAAAAAGACCTGCCATAGCCTACCATCCTAAAGTTAAGATTGCATTTGGTGTAATTCATTATAGTTCTTTCCCTTAGAGTAACCACTCGGTTACTCTTCTTTACATATTTATAATCCTAATTCAAGGACAAATTGGCATTTTTTTCTTTCTGTTTAATATTGTGTTAAAACATTTCTACATCATCTTCATAGCCATAAGTAGTTCAAGTGAAGAAAAATGAGATTTGGAGCACTCTGGTCATGCTCAATTTTTTTTTAAAAAAGTGTGTGTGTTGTATGTGTGTGTGTACGTGTATGTGTGTATGTATTAGAGGGCACTGTGTGTACCTATGGAGGTACAAAGGTAGCTTCAGGTGTCATCTGGATTGCATCTGCTTCCTTTCTGATTTGCTCTGGGATTTCCCAGACTCTTTGTCTTCCACAGTCAGAAGTGCAGGTCGTCATTATTTCAGCCTGTCATTTTTACATGGGATCTGGGACCTGAATTCAGGTCCTTCTGCTTTTCTTTTTTTTTATTTTATTTTTAAAAATTTTTATTATTTATTCAATTGTGCATGTGTGTGTGTGGGTGTGCGTGCGTGTATGTGTGTGTAGAACCACGGACGAATTCGGGAACCACCATGGACGCCTCCACTTCCTCCTTGTTTACTCTGTCCGGGGATTCACAGGCTCCACCCTACCAGGACCAGAAACGCAGGCCGCCCCGGCTTCCGCCCTGTGTCTATACATGGGGTCTAGGATCCGAACTCAGGACCTTCTGCCTGCAAGGCAGAGGCTTAATCCCTGAGCCACCTCTCCAGCCCCAGGTTCTTCTACTTTTGAGGCACAGTCTTAACCCCTTAGCCATCACTGCAGCCTGACCACTTCCAATTTGAAGCTAAACTAGATCATGGGCATCTGCAGATTCACAATCCATGATCTGCTAATTCCAAAGATCTGCAACACACGGTAATTCTTAATTTTATTGATACTTTGGGGAATCTGGGTCACACGACTGGATGCAGGAACTAGCATGTCCATCGCCTGTTTGAACAATAAGATATATACTATGGGGAGGATTGGGGTGATCACTCGGGCTAATGCCTTTGCCTTGCAAACAAAAGGACCTGAGTTTAGATCCTCAGATCCTACATAAAAATGCCCGGCAGAATGACCATGACTTGTGCTGCTAGTCTTAGAAGGCAGAGTTTGAGAAACCCCAGAGTAAAAAAGGAGGTAGAATAATCCAGGATGATTCCCGATGTCTCCCTTGGGCCTCTGCAGGTACATATACTCAAGTGCTTTCTTGTAGACACACACACACACACACACACACACACACACACACACACCAAACCAAACCAAACCAAACGAGACCAAACCAAAACAAAACAAAAAACAAGATACAGACTGGGGATCTATGGTTGTCTAAAACAGTCAATCAAGGAACTCATTGGTTGTTAATATCAGGATTCTAGCATAATTTACTTTATGCTTATCCTAAACTTAAATACTTGATGAAAGGCTTTTTTTTTTTTAAACAAGAGGAAGCAAGGCAGCATTGGGGATCTAAGTATGAGCATGGAACTGAAGGCACTGAGATCGGAGATTGGGGTGCCAACCACAAGCTTCTTTCTTAACAGCTGTGAATGGATCAGTGCTGTCTGTGGAGGTCTTGGTTGGTGTGTCCCGAAGACATACAGCCTATTCCCATGGGAATTTTTTTTGCATTAGTCACGTCATGTTCCTGCTAGATTTTTAGGGTGTTCCATCTAGGTAGGGGTCCATTACAGAGCTAGGGACAGAGTGGAAGGGGATCCTCTGGTCACAGAGACACAGTGCAATGGCAGGCATAAGCTGTGGCCGATGGAAACCTAGAAGCAGATAAACAGGGCAGAGATCTTTGGGGGTGGTGATTAATCAGACACAGTCTTCAGGTACACGTGGTGGAAAGTTTGGGGAGCTGGTGTGGTAGTGGGCTGAATAGAAGGCAGAAGGAATGCAGAGAGTGGTGGAAAAGAGGAAAGAAATGAAGGTGAAATTCCTCTTCAAATGATGTATTTAAATGAATTAAACTACAGAAAAGGTAAGTCTACCTTTCCTTCTTGCTAACTAATAGAGATAATTCATGTAGCTTTATAGATGATTATTCATAAGTCACCATGAACCTCTGACTCCTGGCAGACAGCCAGTAGTTTCCTCAGAGCTCACAGGGGCCTGCCTGTCTCAATGACCAGACTGAGTTTTCCCCGACACTGATACAGAACATGTACAAAAATATTAGCGTTTCCTATTCAAACAAATAGGATATAGTCTGGGGACATACGGTTATCTAATTTTCCTTTGAAAAGATAACATTTAAGAAAGCACAGAGTATAAACAGTAAAAGCACGTTGCACACCGTGACCCATGCATCTAACGCTGCAGTTAGCCCTGTGGCTCGAACAAGCACTGCATTGTCTTACTGAAGAAGAGAGAAACGGCTGCTGGTTTTCCAAGTTTGCTCTGAGCAACATTCTTCCTTAGAATCTAAAGATACTCTTTTTTTCCTTCTCTCCTTCTTTTGCCTCTTTCCTTCTTAATTTTTTTAACCTCTTTTTTTTTTTTAATAGAGCTTATCTAAGTGGATATTGAAACAGTCTGCATGTTAAGAACGCGTACATTCCCTACATAAACAAACACGGCTCAGCAGAGAGAAAGGAAACCAACACATGGTAATTTCTGTAACTGAAGTATCCCAGCCATTCCAGGGCACAGGAACCATCCATAAAACAGGTCTGAGACCACACAAAAACGCACCATGGCTCCAGGCAGGCACATTTGAAAATAAGCAGACCTTTAGGAGTAGGAAGCCACCAGGTTGCAACAAATGATCTTTAGAAATCCCCCCCTTTAAAATTAAAGTCCTGTTTAAGCTTTCTCCAGCTTCAGGGCTGGGGTCTGTGAAACCCACCCAGTGCAGGAAGGAAGACAGAGGCTGGCGAGATCATGACCCCGACACTTCCAATTTTCTTTTGCAAAATCTTTTAGATCTTTTGCATGTTTTGTTAGGCTCAGAGCTCATGCCTGGGATTTTCAGTGAATTAGTATCCATTGAGCATTTATACACTGTAGGTACAGAACCAGATGATTTTAAATGCATTATCTCCTTTGGGTTCTTCAAAGACAACATCTATGAAACTCAGAGAATCAGTAGCTAGAAAGAAAGTTCCTAAATCAGATCTAAACAGAGCTGTCTTTAGCCCTTCTCTGTCAAAGGCAAGGCTGTTAACTTGCCCACCTGTTGCTCAATCTATGACTGCCCAGATTCACTGATGTTCTGCTCTGTTCTTGGAGCAGTCAGAATTCTCTTTTCTTTTCTCTTCTCTCCTCTCCTCTCCCCTCCCCTCCCCTCCCTCCCCTCCCCTCTCTTCTCCTCCCCTCTCTTCTCCTCCCCTCTCCTCCCCTACCCTCTCCTCCCCTCCCCTCCCCTCCCCTCCCCTCTTCTCCCCTCCTCGCCTTTTTTATGTTTTCCTCTTCCTCCCACCATTTCTTTCTCCCTCCCTCTCTCCCTTTCTCTCTCTCCCTCCTTTTCTCCCTCCTTCCCTTCCTCTCTCCCTTCCTTCCTCCTTTCCTCAGCACCACGTAGAAGTCAGAGGACAACCTTTGCCACTTGGTTCTTTTGGATGCCAGGAATTAAATTCATAGTGTCGGACTTGCTTGGCAAGAGCTTTTACCTGCCAAACCAATTTCCCAGGTTATTTTTTTTTTCCTTTTCAGAAAGACAGGAGAGATCTTTATTCTAAAATTCAGTTCTCTCTATGATCCTGGTAGTTTCCATTTTATTTCAGATGAAGTGGCTCGGGACCAGACTCCTCCTACCTTTGTGGGGTGCTGGGGGAATGCAGAGAGGGGAGAGACCTGTTATCTCTGCAGGGTGGCTGTCCAACCTCTCAGAGATGGAGCCAAGATTTCCTCAGTGTAAGTGGCAGCTTTGACTGGCTACAAGGAAAGCCTTAGTTTGTTTAATTTGGAATAAAGTTTTATGAGTTAATCTCTAGTGAAGGAAAGCAGCAGTAAACACAGAACATGCTGGTCATTATTCTAAGGATTTCTGCATTCTTTCTCATGCATGAAAGCAGAGAAAATATTTTTAAAAATCTACACAACACCCCAAGGGAGACATGGTCCTTAAACATGTGTGTGTGTGTGTGTGTGTGTGTGTGTGTGTGTGTGTGTGTGTGTGAGAGAGAGATTTTGTTTTGACCAAGCCATCTGCTGTACAACATATCCCAGGAGTAAAAGCAAACATTTACCAAGGGGTTCACATGGTTTCTGCTGTGTATACACATATTTGTAGAAGACTCTCATGTTTCTTCAAAGTGAAGATAAACATAGAACTCTGTATGTTGTATTCATTAACACAGTTCTGTTTTTTTTTTTTTTGAGCCCAACCATCATTTATTTTTAGGAGACTTTATAAACTCAGGTGGATGAAATGCTAGGGAGACACACACAGTCTGGGAGTGATCAATGCCCTGTCTGAGGACATGGCACCTTCCCTTCAAGTTTAATAATATAGGAGGAAAATTCAGAGAGATCGAGATACCTTCGGTGCGCTGAAAAGTAGATTAAATCTTCATTACATCACAACATAAATAATGCCTTAGCGAAAAATGTTAAAGGTGAGCCTGAAAGGATCTTAAAAAACAAAGGAGGTAATTTACCTGATTTATTAGGGCAAGAGGAAAAAGGAGCTTGGTGTGTGTTCTGTGGATTTCATGTTTAATGGGACAGACTTTTAGGGAACTGCTGGGGATTTGAGGAAGCTAAACCCAAAGCTCCTAGAAAGTTGGCTGGAGTTTTAAGAGGGTAGAGGGAGGGAGAAACCACTCATCAGTGGAGTCTGCCAGTCAACCAACCACCCAAATAGAGAAATTCTTGACGCTAGACACAGGAAATTTGGCAAAGAAGATTCTAAGTCTAGAATCTTCTCTGTCAGGTAGTGTGCAAAACTCAGAAAGGAGATTTGCTAGAAGGCAAGAGGGGAATGAATGTCCCATATCACTGACACTTCCAGTTTGTATGTGTTTATGTGTGTGTGTGTGTGTTTATGTGTGTGTGTTTGTGTGTGTGTGTTTTCCCTAGAGGACACTTGAGTGTGGGTATCTGTGGATGCCCAAGGGTGACTTAGAGACTTATCCTATATTGCTCTACCTCCTTATTGCTTTGCTTTGAGATTTCCCAGGCTACACCTATCCTATCGGGGTAGGAATTGTAGGTCACTGCCACTTCCACGTGGCATTTTTGCTTGGAATCTGGGAATCTGAACTCTGGTACCAAGCGACCCACTAAAGTTGAGCACTGAGGGAGTGGCAGTCTCTCTTATTTTTATCTTGACAACTCAGAGAGACCTCTTGAGGGAAGAAATGATGATCTAACCAGGAGCAAAGGACAGTGGTGACCAGAACACTGTGTGAACACTGGATCCCACCTGGACAGCCAACTAGGAGGCGTCAGTCGGCTTATTTCTGCCACCCAAGGTCCTGACTCATCCAGATTACAAGGGACGCCAGGGCAAGTTACATAGCTCCCAGCTGGGCTTTTGACAGTTCCAGAGACACAGCGAGGAGCATGGCTTCTAAACTGCTATGTGCTGGACAGAAGTCCCAGGAGCGTGCAAAGTGACCTGTTGTGCGTCTGAAAGAAGAGGAGGCTGCTCTCATTTTTCCTTAGCAGAAATCTCTTCCTGTGGTGGTTCCCCACCCCATCCCTTCTTCCTTTCTCTTCTTTCTCCCTCTGTTCTACAGTGTGCTAACTTCCTAGTAGTGCCAGTTAGATACATGTGTCAACTTGACACCTTCCTGGTGCCACATCCCCTACCTGTCTCCTTTCCCTGTCTCTCTATGGACTTGGATGATCTGTTCCTTTTACCTGAGTTACCTGTAAGTCCAGTTTGGGAGAGCCCTGAGTGGCTGTCTCTAGAGGAATCAACAATGTGGTCTTTAAAGGGTTGAGCTTGGGTTCTGGCTAATGGATCAGTTGCCATCTATATAAAGAGAAAGGCTGGGTGCCAGCTCTGCAAAGAGCTACCCTGCCACAGTTGTCCAGAGTATGCAAGACTGTTACTCCAGCTATTTAGGTGAGAGTACAATATACGTTCCCTAAAGCAGAATGCAGAATCCCAGAACAATGACACAGCTCAACAACATTTATGTAATTTTAATCAAGGGAAATTTTAAACCTATATTAAAGATAGAGGAAAGTATAACAAACCCCCTTGTCATGGTTATATACAGGTATCAACTTGATGGTTGAGGGTTTCAGCTCTGGGCATATTTGTAGAATTAGTAGTTGAGTTAAGCCCAGAGTGAACCTGAAGGAGATTGTCTAGTTGATGGGAAAGGCCCAGTCCATGGTGGGTGAACCTGGGCCCTGAACAGGTGAATAAAACAGAGTTAATTGAGGAAGGTGGCATCCTTTTATACACTTGGCCAGACATACTGGTCTGACAAGTAAGAATCGTCCCTCTCTCAACCATTACAGTAGATATGGTGTGGCCAGTTCCCTCGGCCTGGTATTGGTGATGCTCTCCCAACAAGCTGGACTACAGACTGTAACTGGACTATCAGTAAGAAAACAAACCCCTTGTTCCCTTAAGCCGTTTGATGGTCATTTATCAGCAACCATGCAGGCTTACTGTAAAACCCCTTTATACCTTATGAAAAGCATCAACTAATGGCCAGTGGTTTCACTGATAGCTGCCTCATTTTGACAAATCCCTGGAATATTTTGAAAAAAATTACATACATGGTATCATTTTACCTGTCCATGAATACATATATTCATATATACATCTATATGTTTGTGTGTGTGTGTGTGTGTGTGTGTGTGTGTGTGTGCGCGCGCGCGTGTGTTCTTGTGTATGGATGTGTGTGAAGGCCAGAGATCAACATTGGATGGCTTCCTCAACGGCTCATTTCTGAGGGAGAATCTCTCTCCCGTTGAACCTGGATCACCAATCAGGCTAGTCTGACTGGCCAGTGAGCTCCAGGGATCCTGTCTTCATCTTTTCAGTGCTGAGAACACAGGTTCATGATGTGTGCTTGAGTTTCTTTTTTTGTGTGTGTCTCTTGGGGATCAAACTTGGGTTTGGGATGCTTATGTGGCAAGCACTTTACTGATGGAGCCATCTGTCCAGTCTGCGTGTTTTGAAAAAGCCACTTACGATGTCAATGCACGGAGCATCTACTTTGAGGCAGAGGAACCGATGTAACCAAACCAGAAGTGTTGAGTGTGCCTGTGAGTTCAGGAGCCCGAGTGAAAGGCTGGGCTAGGAACTGATCTCTCTCCATCAGTGTCTGGATTGTGCCCAAGGACATTGATGATAACTTCTATTCTCTCATGGCATTGTGGGCTAAGAAGTAAGCTTTTCAGTGGGTAAAGCCTTTCTTTGCCTTGCAAGCAAATGAATAGGAGTTTACGTTTCCACATACCAAGTAAAATTGCAGGGTAGATATGATGGCAGACTGCAAATTCAGCCCTGAAAGGTAGATCCTGGGAAACACCAGAGCAAAGCGAGGTACAGCGATCCAGGAGGATTCCCTAAGTTACTCTTGGGCCTGCACACAGACACACAGACACACAGACATACACACACACACATACACGCACACTATGTAAAAAGATAATCTTTTGTGTTTCATGCTCTGTTGTCTGAGGCTGTCTTGAGCACAGTAAAACAGGTATTCAAGAAGGAACAAGGTAAAACTGGGGACTCTAATTCTGTTCTCTGGGGATTCTGTTAGTGTAGTTCTGCTAGTGTAGACTCCTGAAATAACAGGATTGACTATTCAAATATACCAGTCAGGGACTTAGAATCAGGACTGGCATAGAACAAACCAACAGGACAAATGCAGTTCTAGAATGGAACCAGGGAAGGGGGTCCATGATTTTTTAACTCTTTTCAGTCATTATCCTGCTGCAAAAGGCATGCAAGTGTGGATTCCTTTCTTTCTGAAGGATGCCAGATGCATCATGGGAAACAAGCCACTACACAAGGTGGCCAGTTTCTGGTAAGTCCAAATAAGGAACACTAAATGGAGAACTCTTGTGTGTGTGTGTGTGAAGACTGGAATTCCAGATGGTTTATCCTGCATCTCTCCACATTTATTTTCGTCCTGGAGATCCTGAATAACTTTATTCTTTTGCACAAACAAATTAATTTTCTCAGTTACCACTGTCTTACACATCAGACTCAGCCTCTTTCTTCTTTGCTATTCTAACAATTTCTGCTCAGTGATCATCATCACACAAAAAGATAGAGCAGAAATATTAGATCCAGCATGAGGTGATTTTACCTTCACCTAAGTAGTCATTCAAGACAATGGAGAGGAGGGTAAATGTATTTTTCAAGAGCAGGGATTCTTGCTCTCCTATCAGCTCACTGCAGACAGTATGTGCACAATTCACTTTTGACCATGAGACAATAGGATATAAACCACTTTTTATAATGCAACACTCATCAATAAATCCCACTTAAAGCCTTAAATCAAAAGGGTGCAGAGGCAAAAATTATGTAAATACGGCAGTGCCCTCTCTTGACCTTGTGCCCCTCCCCCCCCCAGATCCTCCCTCTATAAACTTGTTCTTTCCTAATGATCTGGCAGTTATTTCTGTCAAGAGACTCCAACCGGGTTGCTGAGAGGTGGGGAAGGGTAGCCATGATTCAGCGACCAGCAGAGCCCTCAAGAAGATTCATTGGTATGAGGTGTCTGAAAAGTTGGAGAAAGCGCTATGCATTTCTGAGTGCACAGATTCATGTTGGGCTGATTTCTGTTCCTCTCGTGTCCTGTAAAATTGCAAGGAATGTGGTTGAGGTCTGGAGATTTCCACAAAGATTAAGAGGGGCCATAAAGTGAAGAAATAGTGGTTTTGTAGAACCATGGGGGCACAAAACAGTTCCAGTTCCAAGATGCCCTGATTCCGTAGTGAAACTAAGGAAAAGCTCCCGTGAACTCCCAGGAAGCATTTGTGTTAGCGTTCTTAGTAATAGAGCAAGCACATTCAGGTCTGAAAAGTACTCCTATCTGCCATTTTTACTCAGCATAATGTACAAGTCTGCTTGGATATTTATCTTACTAACTGGTAAGAGAAGCAGCCACATTCTACGTGTTTTTGTTCAGGAGCTGGCCCACTGTGGGTTCTCAGTAAACGCTTCTTTGGTGCTTTTGTCATTTACCATCCTAACCAAAGATTTCACATTCTTTCTTTTAGAAAGATGCGGGTTCCTCACAGCTCATATGAAATCCTGAAATGCTCTCTTACAGTGTATCAGTCATTTCAAAGTGGGGGAACATAAGGGCCTGTTTCCTTTTATTCTGGACATCTACGTCTTAGTCTACTTTGTTGCTGCTTGAATGGAGGTAGGGAACCTATTGCTTATGGGGAGTTGAGTAGGGCATTTCATAGAATCTTATCCAAGATTTTGCTGACTTTTAATGCTGGTCAAGCCCAGGGTGCATGAGAAGCAGGGGGAAGGGAGAATCTTCAGAGTCAGGTTGCACCTGTCACTGGAGCTTGAGCATCCGGTGGATGTGCTCATCTAAAGCATCTGTTCGTTGCTGCAGAACACAGATGATACTGTTGACCTCTGGGACAGATACTTGGTTAAGCGAAAGGCCTTGCAAAGTGGATTCAAGCTATAAACAGTCACATCGTTATTGAGTGGCTCAGCTTCCCTTAGGAACAAATCACAGGGTGCAAACTTAATAATTTCAGCATGCTTTGGTTCCTCTGTCACAAGCTATTCTGTGTGTGTGTGTGTGTGTGTGTGTGTGTGCGCGCGCGCGTGTTGACTTTCTGTGCATAAGTATGAATATAGCTAGCTGTAAGGTCTAAAACATTTTTCATTCAGCCAATCATGGTATCTTATTACCCTTAGTAAGAGACTCACTTCTTCAAACCTCTTTTGGTCATGCTCCTGTGGGAAGATTCTGGTTAATGAGCCATAAGAGGATGTCTGTGGGTACAGACCCACTTCCATACCCCACATTCATGTTGTGACTTTTTTGCTTGTGTGTGTGTATGTGTACATGTGTTCAGGGTCACATGCATGTGTTTTCTGTTGCTTCCTACTTTGTGTGTGTGTGTGTGTGTGTGTGTGTGTGTGTGTGCCTGTGGAAGCCCAAGGATGGCATCAGGAATCATCTTGGATTGCTCTACCTCCTCACTTTTTTTTTAATGTAGAATCTGGGCATCTGAACTCAAGTCCTTTTGCTTTTGAGGCAAGGGTTTTAACTACTGAACCATTTCCCCAGTCCATGTGAATTGATGTCCTTGTTTTTCAGGTTTTGGATACTTGTATATGCTATGCGCCCATTGACTACTGGATCACAAAATCAAAGAAAGAATGTGAGGAGTGGGTAGGAGGATCCAAGGAAACCTTTAGAGAGACAGGAAGGTAGATAGAAATTCAGTGGGAAAGAAGACAATTCAGAGATATTTCTGTCTTAAGGAGCGGAATCTGTACCCTGATCTAGAAATAGCATTGTGGAGTATTTTGGAGACTTAAGGGATCTAGCCTGGCCAAATGTACTGGTTTTCAGCAGGGCTATATTCTGAGAGAATCTGGAAATGTCAGTCTTAGGATAAGAGTCTTTGGTGGATAAGATGCTAATTAAGTCTCCTGAAGAGTGGGTGTAAAACTAGACAGATGTCAAGCAGAAGACCCATGTGGCTGTAAGACTGGCCTATCTTGCTTATGTATGCAACATCTCCATCTGGAGCAAAGTGACTTATTGTCTTTGAATATTGAGAAAGAGAAGACGGTGTTATTTTCCAAGGAGAGAGACCAAAGTCATGATTAAGAGGGCCTGGGGCCCTTTTGACAGTCATTCTTTTGAATTCCTTTAGAATTGTCTTAATGGTTCCAATTCTTCATTTCAAATTTGTCATTTTTTAAAACACTAACTCTGAGGCAAGAAATGAATTATGCATGCGAATGGAACACTGTTTTTAATTCTTAGCACAGATCCAAATCTTCATGCAATAGTTAATGCTAAGAGGAAAATCTCCAGGCACAACTCTGTTGCAAGCCTAGTTCATTCCCATCAAATGTTAAGTACTAAAGAGCAGGTATGCTTACACACATAAAAAAGTCCGTGTTTATTTTTCTGACTAGAAAAAAATTCATGCACATAATATGATAAATCTATAAAGTGGAAGCCTTATTTCCTTTCTCTTCCCAGATGAACAATATTATAGATTAATGAATTAAAATAGGTTTATATTGATAAAGCAACAAGTTCATATCCAAGCAGAAAAAGATAAAATCCGTTTTTGGCAATGTACTCTGTTATGGAACCAACTCTTTTTTTTTTCTCATTTGTGGAATTTTGAGATCCAAATTCTGGTCCTTTGACTTTTACGGCAAACTAAATGTTGAATCATCTCTCAGCTCTCTTCAATATTTCCTATAAAATAATTTTATAACATGTAGCTCAATGGGTAAGTTGCTTGTTTGCAAACATGGTGACTTGAGTTTGATCCCTGGAAGGAGAGAACTGACTTCTGAAAGTTGTCCTCTGAACTCCACCTTCATGCCGCCTCATACATGTTCTCTTTCTCTTTTCTAATAAATATTTTAAAGACTTAATTTTTTTGTTTCACATGGTCTTTGAAAGATTTGTTGTTAGATATGGTATTCTATCATATCTAACTGGTAGTCTATCAGTTAGGTCAAAAATTCATTTCATTCCATGATACAAAGCTTTTTGTTTTACTTATTATTAGAAAAAATCCGAAGAATAGATGACCACATTGTTGTGAGAAGAATGGATGGTCCAGGCAGTTCATTGGTATTCCCTAAGCATACGACAAGCTCAAGGTCAGAACTTAGTTGCATTTCATAGTGGTGGTAGCTTCACCAACTGGGTATCAAAGTCCTGCTGCATGTAAGTCAAGATCATCAATGGGAAGCATTTTCATGTCTTACTATCAAAGGATACAAGGTGCCTGTGGCAGTTAGCTATAGATGCCAACTTGACAATTGCAAGTTAAGCTCTGGACACACCTATGAAAACTCAGTTTGTTTTTTTTAATGGCTTACAGACTTTATTTTTTTTCTTCTTAAAATGTACATTTATTTATTTATTATTTATTTATTTTTCTGCTCATACAAACGTAATAGGAACCCCTATCCCCTCCCTCCACCCCTCCCTGGACCTCCCTGTTCCCTCCCCCTTTCCCCTTTCCTTTCCCCCCTCCCTCCCTTTCTCCCAGTGTCCCCTCCCCCCATCTCTGAATCATCCTTTAATGTGTATGTCAAACTTTCCTCTGAGTCCTCCTCTCTGATGAGGTGTAAGGACTCAGTGGCAATTCCTAGAACTCTTTCTTGTGTTCCCCTTAAGTATAGGAACACTATTGTGACTGTTAATCTCTTGCTTCTAAGGATCCTAGTGTCTTTAGTCCATGCTAAAATTTGAGAGGTCAATGATATGTTGGTCATTGCTCAGATCATGCAGAGTCCTATTATAATTGCTTCGGCCGTAACTTGTGTGGAGTATCTTACATATCATGACTCCTCCCATCCTTGTGCTCTTACAATCTTACCGCCCCCTCTTCCACAAATTTCCCTGAACTTCAGGATGGGGAGAGATTAGGCAAGCCTGATTCCAGGTGGCTGATATAGAGTCTCTGATGTTCTGAATTATGGTTTGTTGATTTTTTTTTTCAGAAAAACTTAATTGTTAAAGACAAGCGATAAGCAAGCCTGCAGGAGATCCAGCCCACAGGGGTGGGACTAACTGAAGACCCAGCCCATGGGGGGTGGGACCATCCCTAGGCAAGTGGATGAGAATGGAGAGAGATGGTTGAACATTTTAGCATTCTGGCATGCCAGGAGGCTGGCAAGTATGGAAGTAGGCCTTCTCCCAGCTCTTCATGTAGGTGTTGCGATTGGTCCCTTAGCTCTCAGTGTCATTGAGAGCTTTGTCCAACTGAGAATTGTAAGCTGGAATAAATCTTTGCTCCCCTAAAGCTGTTTGGGTCCTGTAGTCAGATCAGCAACATGAAGAGAAACTATACCAGTGCCCCCAGATTGGGTATATTGCATGTGCTGTCATTTCTCATTAAAAAAAGTTAATCGAAGGTTCCCTTTACTTATAGGTCACTTATCTTCTCAGAGTCAACTAAACTGATGACTCTTGATGTCGTGAGCACGCGGCCAAAGGCTATGGTGGCTTCGGATAGAGCCAGGAAGGTTGTTTCTGGAGCAGAGACGTCAGCATTTTTTTTGTGGAACTTTAATTGCGTGTAGGCTGGTGGTTCAGCTGAGAGCAGAGATCAAAATGAAACAAGCTGGGGTTTCCCTCTTCGTCCCTGAACAGACCATAATCCTACTCATAAAAACCTCACCACTTAAACTTTGGCAGTCTTATTTTCCCAGGAAGCTTTATTACTAAGTATTAGCTTGAGTCAAGACATGCTCCTCCAAGGTAGGTTTGTGCCCAGGCCCCAGCTGAGGGGAAGGTGTGTGCGGGTGACTCTCAACCGCCTGATGGCCCTGTGGGCAGCTCTGCATGGTCTTCTGAGGTCTTGCGACATTTTTTTTTCTGGGTGGAGAAAATATGCTTCTGTTCATTCCAAACAGATCATATCTGTAGACAAGGATGCCAAGAGAAGTGTGGAGCATTCCGAGTGTGGCAAACCAGCTCATAATCTCAAACCACTCCGGGAATTTTGTTCCCCTTCTAGAGAGTCCAGTGCACTCTAATCTCTCAGAGAAGGGTCATAAACTGCAGGCCTACTGGGAACATGGTTCCAAAGCAGGCCTGGTGGCTCTCTTGGGTCTCATGCTTTGTTTGCTTACCTTTCTGTCAATCAGATTGATGCTAGACACTTGAGACCTTGGCTTTTGGCCCTAGACATTTCACAGCCCAACAGTGCTTTTCCATCCATGCTGCCAATCAACTCTCCCCTCCCCTCATCCCACCTCCACTACCACTCTTGTCATGCAGGCAGCTGAGCAGACCATCTGAGATTCTCCCTGTGTACCCCACCTCCCTCCATGATAGGAACTGGCTGTAGTCTAAATCCATTCCCATTGATTGTGAAGCTACCATGTCAAATGTGGACAAATGACAAGAGACTACCTAGATGGGGGATAAGCCATATTCCTAGGATTCTAACAAAAATATCTCATGCTCAAATTAAACTCCCATTTCTTTAGGGACGACAGACTAATAATTATTCTTATATTTGAAAGCTATTTGTATTTCTAAAATGCAGTAAAACATGAAATAAGGTTAAGTCTTACTTTTCCAGATACATGATTCAGTCCTTGAAGGCCTTTATGCTGTGCCACTTATCCCCATACTCTGCTGCCCTCCCCACCAGCGCGCAGGAAGAGAGCTGGCTCGTTCTCCTTTGCCCAAATCGTAGCTGCTGACGGGGAGCCAGCAGATCCAGCCTTATGAACTTTCAGAGGACCAAGCAGAACTCATTTCTGCTTCTGAAACTAGCAAGGAGATGGTGTAGGCAGGGGGGCATTATCCAGGCTGGATAAGGGCCAGGTCGATATGACTCAGTTGCTCTGGTTGCAAGACTTACCAGCAGCTCCTTTTTGGCCCAGAGTAGCCCTGTTGGCATTACTTTACACCTCATCTCAGGAGGGCTCCTCTGAGAATGGGAATGCTGGTCAATGTAGCTCTGTTCCCTGGTACCAAGGGAGAGATGTGGATGCTAAGGGGAGAGGGGACGAAGAGCTTGCTTAGAACACAGAATCCTCCACAAGGGCAGGAGTTCACCAAAAGGTCATCATAATAAAAACCAGCAAGAGCCAACACAAGGGACCCCTCCAGACAGCAGGCATGTGCTGAAGACATTTGCTGGTTCACCGGAGGCTCACGGAAGGCTCGCCCAAGCCAGCCACGGTGCTACCAGGCACTACAGCATCGGGTCAGCCAGCTTTCTGTCGCTGTGACAAGATGCCTGTGAGGAGTCTACTTGAGGAGGAGATGTTTATTTTGGCTCCTGGACCCTTGGACCTGTTATTTTGGGTTTTTGATGAAGCAGAACATCATGACGGTGAGTGTGTGACAGAGGAGAGCGGCTTTTTAGGGTGGTCAGGAAGCAAAGAAGGGATCGAGGACAAATGCACCTTTCAGACCTCCATCTTTCACACAGGCCTCAACTCCTAATCTTTCCACCATTTTTAAAAGCTCTTTAGGTTATGAGCCCATCAGTGGATTTACCTACTGAAGATTTTGGATCCCTCACCTTCCAATCACCTCCAAAGATGACAGCTCTGAACACAGTTATCAAGTCTTTGACACACGAGCTTTGGGGGGGGGGATGTCAGATCTGAACTACAACCAAGCATGGCACTGTGCTGGAATGAGGGGACGGCGGCTTCTGCTGCTGGGAGTTGACATATACCCAGAGACATGCTCACACGCTTTCACAACCCAAGTGGCATAAGATGGGATTCTTCTCATAGGTGGGAGGTACAGAGAGAACACAAGACAATGAATCCATTGAAGGCAGTTTGAATTTGGAACAAGGCAAAAAAAATCTGACATAAATAATATGAAACTTGGGCTGGACAGATAGCTGAACAGTTAAAGCACTTGCCCCACAAGCAAAAGTACTTCTCTGCAGTCCACAGGTAATTAAGGTCTTAGGGGAAAAAGAAAAAAGCAACTAACTTGTCCTTTATCCCAACATGTGTAACAGATAATGCTAAAGAAAAAGACTTCAGGAATAAGTAGCACTAAAGATGGCAGATAAAATCAGACAAAATTTCTGCTATATAAATTTATAATAAATATACTACATATGGGAAAACACAGAGAGGGGAAAACAGATAGTGGAAAGTGCCTTGAGATGCTCCTACCAAAAACCATAGGTGATTAGACAAAAATCCCAGTATCAGGCATATGGTATTTCCTAATATACCCTTGGTCACAATGGTTTCAAGGGGCCCCAAACAATATAAGTTTTTGTCACTGCTATTGGTTGCCCCCCAGATCCTGATGGTAAGATCCCATTGCTGAAAAGGATGTCCACGCATTCATCACAGGGTATGGAGAAAACAAGCTGATCTGGAAGCTTCCTCCAGCTTCCATAGTATCAGAAGGTACTGTGCAGGCTGCCGGTGGAGAAAAGCAACCGCCTCAGCCAGCTGTGAATTCTGTGACCTGCCAGAACAGCCACCATGGCAAGAAACAACCCTTGGTGCAATAGTGGCCTGAGTATTATGGAGATAACAAAATGCTTTCTGATTTAATTGAAGACTTGATTTTTAGCAAGAAGCACATACTTGGAACTTAAGCCAATCCTGTGGAATGGAAGGCGTAGGCCCTTGGGGGAAAGGGGGAGCAACCTAAGGTTTAGTTGTAAAGGCATGATAGTAAACATTTGTCATTATTTCCATAGATTAGAAGAGTTCTCTGGACCGAGAAGGGTTCCTTTTGTGATGGAAGGTGTCTAATGTCGAGAATCACAACTGACCAAAGAGTGGGGAACAAGTGACTGTAGAGTGCTCAGCCCTAAACAGGACATACCCGCCCCCTCCCTTCCCCACAAGGCTCAGGGAATATCATGGAAAGAAGTCAGAGGTTGAGGCTGGGGAGGGGCACTGCCAGATAGGATCTTCTGGACACAACATGGTTGTGGCTCCCAGGAACTCATTGCAACTGTGTCTTCGTCCACAGGCCTGCTCGTGATTTAGCTGGTCAGCATTTCACCACGGAAGGGACATGATCTCAGGAGGCTCCACGCCTCCCTGAGAAACTATTGAGGGTTCATGCAGAACAGAGAAAAGAGAGCTGCTTTCCTTAGTAGGAGACCTACAACACATCATCTGCGTCCTAGCAAGCACACAGGCATACGCCAACACAGGCAACACAGAACACACGAGCAAAAGATCTAAAAATACAAAGGGTTGGGAAGAAGGTGTGCAGTGGGAAAAGGAGGGGGGTGGAATTTATTAGGAAAGGGTGAAAATGACATGTTTATTGTATTCATGAATGAAACTGTGAAAGAATGATAATAATAACAATAATAGGGGCTGGAGAGGTGGCTCAGAGGTTAAGCCTCTGCCTTGCAGGTGGAAGGTCCTGAGTTCTGATCCTAGACCCCACGTATAGACGCTGGGCGGAAGCGGGGGCGGCCTGCGTTTCCGGTCCTGGTAGGGTGGAGCCTGTGAATCCCCGGGGCAGAGTAAACAAGGAGGAGATGGAGGCGGTCCGTGGTTCTACATACACACACACACACACACACACACACACACATACACCCACGCGCGTGCACACATGCACAATTGAATAAATAAAATAAATAAAATTAAAAAAAATAATAACAATAATAGTAATAGACTTCCATCATTCTGACATTTTGTGGGAGATGCATTTGCCACCTCCTAAGACTTGGCCAGTTTTGGGAATCTTATGTCTCCTGGAATTTGGGAGACGTATTGATTGTCGAACCAATGATTTGACCACAGTGTCTAAGCACTGCCAGGGGTACCACCTCCCTGAAGGGTTTGAGTCACATCTTTCCATCTCAGCCTTTCCAGACCCACCCCTTTTCCGAGTTTCATGAAGAAACCTTCCATACGACTTTGTTCTACCATTTCCCAGACGCTTCTTTCCAGTGTGCTCGAGTTGTACCCAACATAAGACAGATGTCTGTGTCACATCAAGCCAGACTCACCCTAGCTCTGTAAGACCTGCATCTGGTCTGTAAATATAAGGATGCTAAATTCAAAGTAAGTGCTAAAGCACATTCTTCTGCTGAGTTGTCCTGATTGAACACTCAGGACAGAAACTGGAGAGCTAAGCTCGCCCCAGCTGGCATCTCAAACTTTTCCAGGAGGGCAGTTGTAGTGTATGTGTGTTTGTCTTGGCGATTTCTGCCCACTTCATATACCTACTAGCAATCTCTCCTTTTCTTTCCCGTAATATATTTTTTAATTATTATTTTTATTCAATTGTGCATGTGCGCATGTGCGTGTGTGTATGTGCAGAACCACAGGCAAATTTGGGAACCACCATGGATGGCTTCCACTTCCTCCTTGTTTACTCTGCCCAGGGATTCACAGGCTCCGCCTTACCAGGACCAGAAACGCAGGCCGCCCCCGCTTCCGCCCTGCGTCTATACGTGGGGTCTAGGATCTGAACTCAGGACCTTCCGCCGCAAGGCAGAGGCTTAACCCCTGAGCCACCTCTCCAGCCTCCCCTCCCGTAATATTTTTAATAAGAAATGACATTCTTAAAACAAAGAACATTTCCTCCCAAATCCTTTTTGGTGACCATCTCATAAATTTTTTTTCCTTTTTGTTTTAAACCATAAAAATAGGCTGTTAACACTGGAGACATTCTTTAAACAGGATTCCACTGGCGGGGCACCTGGGGGCTTACCGAAGCTGCGGGCTCCAGGAGAGAAAGCCTGTGGCTGCTAGTGCTGTTCTGCTATGCAGTTGTGAACATTTATTCTTAAAACAGCTTTTGTAGGGGCTGGAGAAGTGGCTGACCTTGCGGGCAGAAGGTCCTGAGTTCGAATCCTAGACCCCACGTATAGACGCCAGGCGGAAGTCGGGGAGACCTGTGTTTCCGGTCCTGGTAGGGCGGAGCCTGTGAATCCTGGGGCAGAGTAAACAAGGAGGAGGTGGAGGCGTCCATGGTGGTTCCCGAATTCGTCCGTGGTTCTACACACACATACATACACACGCACACACACTCACAATTGAATAAATAATAATAAAATTAAAATAAAACGGCTTTTGTAGATTTCCAATACTGCCTCAGCTCGGAAAACAACAGCTTATCCATTTTGCTGAGACCATTTTGCTTTGTCTCTATGTTGCCTTGAAGGTCACAGGTCACAAGGAGCCCAAGGATCTCCATTTTTTCCAATGTGTATACAGCATGGTACAAATTAAACTTCCTGGTGGTGTTTGGAGCTCCCCCAACATTTTCTTTCTCTGGTGCTTTTATCTTCTGAAGGGTGGAATGGGCCCTAAGCATATGTATATTATTTATGTCTCATACATATATGGCAAGGACAATTAATTCAAATTAAACAATGTAGCATTTTTCCACCACAAGTGTGATAATATATTCATACTGTAGTTGCCTGCGGGTCTATTTTGTTTTTCAGATTATCTTGATGGAGAAGGCTTTATTTTTAAGTTAATGCTTTATTTTCTTTTGTCAATGCGAATTTGGCCTTTCAACATGTTTACAAAATTGAAGCATTTTTTATGTTGTTCTAAATTGAACATTCAAGCAAAAAATTAAAACAATCAATGCAAGTATCTCAGTCCCTTGAATTCAAAGACATTAATTCATTTAGAAATGTTTTCAACTTGTTTTTCTTTGCAGAAGCATTCTGGTTGCTTGACCATGTGTTCATAATTTGAAAATTGAAAAAATGATTTTTTTTTGCATAGGGTATTGCAAATTTTGGAAGAAAATCTGTACTCTTGAGAGGCTATAGTGAATTGGCTTACAGTACAAGTAGAGAAATACAAATGTCTGGTGCATCCCTAGAGTAATAATTAAGCCTGAGGAAGTAGTTGTGCTGAGGTTTTGGGAGGATAGAAAGGCAAGTAGTAGAACCTTTAAGGCGAGGTGAAATCAGGACAAAGAGCAGGAACAGTTTCCAACCAGGAATCCACTCAATGACACATATATGACCCAAGAATGGAGGGTGATGTAAGAGATTTAGATAAATGCATTAAAAGCAGTGGTTACGCCTTTTCATAAACCAAAGACAAGAAATGTTAGTAAGCATAGTAATAGATCCAAAGTGTGTTTTTCTTCCTAAGTATAAGCCACGGCCTTATTAGACTGCTGTTCCAGAAAAATAAGATAAGACGTCCTTGCCATTGCTTATTGTCACGAAGACACAGAAGGGAGGAGCTACAACTCTGGGCAGCCCATACAGTGGGCCTGCTGAAAGGTGGAGAGACCCTCTGGAGCCAGGGGTCCCAGGGAAACCCTTTTCCATGCCAGGAAGCATCTCTAACTGCAGATGCTCTTTCTTATGCTTTTGAATCTAGAAAGACCCGCTCATTTACTGTGCACAAACTCTGCTGGCTTTGAAGCTAGGTTTCATGAATGAATGAGTTCCCATTCTGAATTTTCCTGCTTACATGAATTTATTCTTTATGAAGAGTTTTTTCCTTTAAGCAAAACAAAAAAATAAACAAAAAACAGAGTACCGGAGAAAATGGAAGCATTTAACCTAGTTTTTTGGTGGAGAATCTTTTTTTTTAATTATTATATAAATTTTCAGGCCCCCAGCAGACTCGAACAAGCCTGAGTATCTGTCCTCTAGTTTAATGATCACTGCCATTTTGCTAATCTCAAGACAAGTGTTGGGGTCCTTTTTTTTCTCTTTCTTTCTTTTATTCTTTTCTGCACTTAGACTTACTTCAGTAAAGAGACATACATTGAGCCCTTGTAAGTCTACTGAAGAATCATCCTTCCAAAATCATCAAAAGGGAGCACTGTTAAACTAAACAGTCTACCTTTGTTCTGTTTTTAGAGTAACAGTCTCTTTCTTCCCTCCCTTCTTCCTACTTCCTTTTGCTTTAGTAGGGAATACTTTTTGTAATACTGGACCAGAAAGAGAGTCCTTTCTGTAAGATTATATAAGCTGAAAACATCAATGAGAAGGTGGTAAAGGACTTACTTATTTTTATTCTTTAACAGTTTCATAATCATATACAGTGAATTGAAGTCATTTTCATTCCGTACTACCCAATCCCATCCTCCTTCCATCTCCTATTGTCTCTTCCTACTTTCACATCTTCTTGCACTGTGTGCAGCCCAGAGAGTCTCATCTGGGTTGCCTGTGTTAGCATGTGCCTGGTCATTTGGGATCAATTAAAAAAAACAACTTTTTTTTTTTTAATGACGCTAGGAATTGAACCTAGGGCCTTCCTTCTATGGTGAAGAGTGCTTTGAAGATTTTCTTTTTTAAAAAAATTGCTGGGCTGGAGAGGTGGCTCAGGGGTTAAGCCTCCGCCTTGCAGGCGGAAGGTCCCGAGTTCGGATCCCAGATCCCACGTATAGACGCCAGACGGAAGCGGGGGCGGCCTGCGCTTCTGGTCCTGGTAGGGCGGAGCCTGTGAATCCCGGGGCGGAGACGTCCATGGTGGTTCGCGAATTCGTCCGTGGTTCTACACACACATACACACACACAGACACGCGCGCGCACATACACACAGTTGAATAAATAATAAAAAAAAAAAAAAATTAAAAAAAAAAAATTAAAAAAAAAAAATTTAAAAAAATTGCTGTGTGTGGTTTTTATTTTATGGTCAATCTGGCAAGAGAAAACTGAACTCACTTGACTCCAGCTTATTGTAAGCTTATTATAAAATGTTACTGATAACCGTTTAATCTTGCAACTAACTGTTTTACACAGAGTATAGCAGTTAACTCAGGAACTTGACCCAAGGCATTCAATTAACCACTGTCTCAGGGATGGATGTATCTGTCCCTACCAGTGTTATGGAGAAGACAGTCTGCTTCACTTAGTCTAGGTCTGACTCTCTGGATAACCATCTCCGGACCTTATATCCTGCATGGTTTCTGCAGGGACCCTTCCCAACAGCAACCATTCTCTCTTCCTTGGCAGAATCCAAGTCCTGTCTGGGATGGTAGTACACCTACCTATGGGACTACATGCCCCAACATCCCTAGTGAATCAGAATCAGATTTGTTGGGGATTTTAGGGAAATATTTTGTTTTTGTAAGCCAGGCATGATTGCATGCCTGTAATCTCAACACTTGGGAGGCGGAGGCAATAGGATGAAACCAGCCTCGGTTTCACAGCTAGTGTGAGACCAGCTATGACTATGAAAGCTCCTATCTCAAAACTATGAAGATAAACAAAATAAAGGTCCTGCTTTTCCAATTATAGGCTGCTACCAGCTCCTTACTTTCCCCTTTTCTTTCTGTCTGATTGGAGATAGATTGCCATTCTATGGACACGAGCTAAGAAGTCTCTGAAAGGTAGATCAAGGGGAGGCGGTGGGATGTGGGTCAGGTGGTGGAACTGTTAGACCTGTCTGGCTCAGTCATCTACAGACTTCACTCTGTGTTTGAGAAATAAACCTTGTTTCAGGAGTTAGGTTTCTGTTGACATACATACTATTGCAGTTGCAGTAGGCCTGCATGTATTATATTAGGAGATGTTGCTGTTCTTACCACAGTCCTGGGTCAAAACACATATGTGTCTTGAACTAGGGAAACTGAGACCTCCCAAGTTAATTGCCCTAAGTAGTGATATCTTTCTTGAAAAGAACCCATGTTTTCTTCTGAGGACATGATGACATGTTCCTTCAAAAAAACATTATCTTTCTTGGAGTTTTGCTCAGAGAATATGTTGGAGAATCCAGAGAATCCGTTAGACACAGACTACTCATGAAACAATTTTATACATATTTCAAGGATCATTTTCTTTTGCTGGGATGGTCCTGCTTTCCATGCTACAGGTGGTGAGTAAGTAATCTTCAAAAGTTAGGCTAACCAGATGACCCCAGTTAACTATACATATGAAAAACTTTAAAATAGGAGGGAGTTTGGCAGGCAGGGGCTATGAAGGGTTGTAAGGGGGATGAGATTGGGAAATTAAGGGGTGAAAAAAATAATAAACTTGTTATATTGATATATGTAATACTAAAAGAATTTTATATATATATATATATATATATATATATATGTACGTATGTATGTTGCATACCTACATTTAAAAACACTGTATTTGAGAGGTGAAAAAGGGAGTGACATTGTGTGAGGGGCAAGTCAAGCAATGGATGGTTACACCAAATGTCTTCAAATGCTGACAGAGAGAGAGAGAGAGAGAGAGATAGAGAGATTAAAGATCATCTTTTCAAAAGGTTACATAACACAATAATCCATGCAGCCAGACAAATTGGTTTGAAAAGGAAGACAGTTGACTTTGTTCCAATCCCAGTGACATCGGAAAAAGGAGTTTGTGGTCTCTCTGAGAGACCGGCTTTGGGCCATTGATGGGAATTTTTGCTTCTTGTTTTCTGTTTACTACCTAAGGGCTGTTAACATAGGATGCTGTGTAAATCTAAAGAAGTTATAAAAAAAGCACCAAGTTTTTAAGATGGAGAATTTCCAGCAATTCATCTTGAATACAGAACTCTAGCATTCCTCCATCTCAGCAGATAATTTATGACTCCCACATCTTGGCATTTCATTAAACCCAAAGCATTTGACAAAACTGTATTTTCAAAAAGTTTTTTTTTTTTTTCCATGAGTTGGTTTTTAGCAGGAGGGATTTATGACGAGTTGACTCAATCCTTGCCTTTTGGAGATGTCTAAAAACAGTTCTTTCTATAAACAATGGGCTTGCACAGAGAGCCGAAGAGCGAGCCGTGTCAGCTCTGCCTTGTGGAGGAAAGCTCCAGCAACCCCTTTAGCAGCCCCAGCGTTCTGCGCTGTCAGCTAATTGCGCCGGCTGAGGGTTGGCGGCCTTCCAGCCTTACCTGCACGGCTGCTCCTGAGATGCCTGCATATTCACTTAGTGTAGCTAGCCCTGCGACATCATTCACAGGTCTTGGAAAGAACAGACGTAAGGTGATTTATTTATATATTCTGACTAATAATCTTAACTTGTCATCTCATTTTTAAAATTTGATAAACGGGCTGGGAGCATGAAGAGGGAGCTGTTTGTGTTAAATTTATAGCCCTGCTTCCTGGCATTGGGGGGTTGGTAATTGCTTTTAGATTTCTTTCTTTTTGTTAGAATGGTGTGTGTGCATGTGTATTTTTGTGTGTGTTCATGAGTGAGCATGTGTAGCACAACTGGTGTGTAAGTGTGGGTATGTAATATATATGCATCGTGTGTGCAAACACATATGTGCACATGCATATGTCTGTGTATATGTGTGCAGGGACTTTCCTGCCTATCCTCTACCAGATTTTCACACTTTCTTCCAATGACATTACACAGACAAGTTTCAGCGTTTTACCAAAGACCTGGTTATTTTAATAGGCTGAAGAGGAAACCGAAATTCCAAGACAGAGTTCCTTGTCTTTGTCTCTCCACATAGCACCTTGTTTGTCTGCCCTCATGCAGAACTCACTGATGCCCACAGTTTTTGAACTGATAGGATGTTGCTCCTTCTTAAATCTTTTCTGTCTCTTTCTGTGATAAGAGAGAAGCATTTAGGAAGACTCAAGGCAGTATTTGGATACATTCTATGATCGCCGCAGTTGCCTACAGGATCGTGTGAGTAATACAGTTGGCTTCTCATTTCTACTGAATACAGATGACTGATAGTTTCTTATGAGTCTCCCTTGCAGACATCTGCCCCCATGACTTGGGTAAAACAGCAAAGAAATTCAAGGGTGGGGCAAATATTTGGATAATTCAGGTCCAGAATCACTTTCCTATGAGATACCTTCAAGGAAAAGATGGTTTTTGAAATCAGAGTTTGGTGAACTTTCTATGAAGAGTCAAACAGTAAACAGTCTGTTGCAGTCACTCATTTTTATTTTTTTGTCTTAGCACAAAACGACCACAGAAAGCTATGTCCCTAACATTTTATTTGTGAGCTGGGGACATCGTGAAGTGTTTGGTTGCTTGGTGGAAAAGCAAGAAGACCTGAGTTTGATGCTAAGAACCCATACAGAAAGCTGGAGGTAGTCCACTCTTACGATCCAGCACTGGAGAGGCAGAGACAGAAGGATCTCTGATGCTTGATGGTCAGCTGGCCGAGGCTCATGAGCGAGCTCCAGCCAGTGAGGGATCCTGACTCTAAAATAAGGTGGATAGCACCTGAGCATGACCTCTAGTCTTCTACATGGGCAACGTGTATACACACACATACACAACCCACACATACACATACATTCACACACACACTGACTCTGTCACACATACTCACATCCACACACAATTTATTATTTTTTAGGAAGCAGCCTAGGGTTAGCCTGTAGGCTTGGTATACCATTCCCTGATCTTCATTTTATGAATGAACAAGTGGAACCACAATGGGATGAAACAAAACACTCAGAACCATGCGACCACCCCTCTCTCCTGGCTGCCGGGTGCTTCACCAGGATGATTTCCTTTAGTTTTACCATATGTGTCTTCTCCAAATTGTTCAAACCTAGACAGCCTCAGTCTGCCCCCCGAGGGGAAGCCAGCGCACGTGTGTCCTGTGTATAAATATGTGCGCATGCAGATCGGATCAGTGCTCTTCACAGATACTAAAGTGAATCACAAGGTAAGAAATCTCAGGGCTCTGAAAACTACTTGTTTCCAGAATTACGGTTTTTCATGGCCTCACTGCCTCCTGTCAATCTTTTCGATTGTTCCAGCTTTCCTGTGTTCACACTGGGACCATCAGGATCTAGGTGCTGACAGCCAGTGGGAAAAAGGGCTGTGTCTGAGGCAGATAATGAAGACGGAACACTGGTCCATTCTAGAAATAGATGAGATGATGTGGTCTGTGACATAAGAGAAGTAAGCCAGAGGTGTACGTGGCATTGGACCTTGCAGTTGTGAACTCACAGGCCGTGTGTCTGCCTCAGGAGCCACAATGCTGTGGCAGGGTGGTCACGTGGCACCAGCCAGAAGAATCAGTGCCTACCTCGAGAATGCTAAGAACTCATTCTGACAGCGGGTGTTGGAAAGTGAAACCAGTGTGGCTTGTAGCCATGCTCCCTGCAGTGTAGATGGCTGGTAGGTGGTAGAGAGATCATCATCCGCAGCAGAGACAGAGAAGTCAATAGAAAAATGGTGTCCACACGTCTTTGACCTTTAACATCTTCCTTTGTTTCTATGCACACCTTCCTGGTTGCCCAGCTTATTTTACCCTAGCTATTTTTAGTTGAGATGTTGACAGCCGTGATCGAATAATCGTCACTGCTTTTTCTTAAAATCTCCTTGATAAAAGTATCTGTCTTCAAATGTCAGGTTGTATAAGGAATGCATATTTGGGTAGAAAATCTGTTTCTTTTTAATAAAGTTGATAGAGTCATATCCCTCTGACATCCATTATGTTATTAAGAGAAGCAAAAGGATGCTTTTCAGTGTCTTTTTAGGAAGAAATGCATTGTTCTCTCTAGAACCTCATGATCTCTGTGAGAGCCCCTCTAGCTTCATTTACTTTCTTTGCAGCCAAGCCTGCTCTTTCGTGCCATGGTTGTATTTCAGACTTCAAAATGAACAACAGTAATAAACAAAAATAAGTAAGATTTCTGCAGCAGCTCAGGTCACTCTAGCAGAGCTCGGTGCCAGTGTAAGATTGTGGCAATTGCTATAAGGACATTTCTTGGGCTTTGGATCCATCAGACCACATGACTGGTCTTGGACTAGAACAAAACAGAAGCTAGGATGTCCTTGACAGCAGAGTCAAGTGAGGAGCTGGATCTGACTACAACCAGAGTTCACAAACAAATCATAATTTCAAGGAGAAAAATTCCACTTGATCTTCTCATTTTCGAATGAGGCAATGTACCACATCTTGATAAACAACATATTTCCAAGTATCCACTCAACTGTGCAGTGTGATCCAAGCCGAAACAGAGACAGATTTCTGAAAGAAAACTTTAATCACTTTGATTCCTGGAGTCTAGATATTCTTTTGACCTTTTATAACCAACGTACAGAAAAGTTCGCAAATGTCAGGTGTCTAGTTTATGCGATGAATTTTGGTACTTGTAGACACCCCCGAGCCATCATATGCCAAGATTTACAGGTTTTCTAGCATTCTAGAAAGTTCCTTCATGCTTCCTCTAACTGAAGGTCTCCACCATATGCAGCCACAAATCTGAACTCTGTCACCGCAGATTAGCTTTTTGTGCTTTAGGCTTCATGTAACCGGAAGTACACACTGTGTTCTTTTTCAGGGCTGGCTTCTGTACCCCATGGTGTATCTTTGGATGTTAACCATGTTTGTGGAATTCATGATTTATTTAGCTCTTTTGTTGCTGATGTAAATTAGGATTGTTTCCACTTGGGCTATTATATGCTAATGTGCTAAAAGCATTCTTGCAGGTATCTTCAAGATATGCACCCCTTTTTCTTTATCGGTGTATGTGAGAATAGACTTTCTAGGCTGTAGGACAGGCATATGTTTAGGAGTGGTAGATTCTGGAAAGCAGTTTTCCAAATTGACTGTACTAATTTGCAACCCCACCAGGAATGTATGAGAGGTCCTGTTGCTTTGGTATGGTCCTCAATACTTGGCACTTTCACGATAGTCTCTGTTTATAGCTGTCTTTGTCTACTTTACATGCCATAATGAATTAGTGCCGGCAAAAGGGCTAAAACCAAAGTAATCTATATTCTTACAGTTCTGGGTGAAAGCAGTCCACAATCACAATGCTGGCAAATGTGGTTTCTGAGGAAGGCTCTGTTCCTGGCTTGGGGATATCTGTGTTCTTGCTGGGACATCTCTTGGCCTTTCCTCCGGACCCAATAGAGCATCCTCTGGTGTCTCCTCCTCTTAGAGAGATGTCAGTCCTATTAGTATTAGAGACTCATCATTTTGAACTTAATCCTCATTGGTCTATCTCCAAGTACTTACGTGAGGAGTCAGGGCTTTAGCAAAAAAACTTCGAGGGAATAGAATTCAGTTCAAAACAGTGGTTTTCTACTGGTATTTCAGTATAGTTTTAACTTGGCTATCTTTGATGATTAATGATATTGAACAACTATTATATGCTTATTTGTCTAGTGGATATTCTTTAATAAAGTGATTGTTCTAGGTTTTGTCCACAGATAATCATTAGATCATTATTCTACTTATTGATTTGTTGGAGCCATTTATGTGACCTGGATAGAGTTAAAATAACTTTCCCCAGTCTACAGTTGCTTATTAATTCTCTCCCTCTCTGTCTCTATCCCTCTTTCTTCTCCCCTCCTCTCCTCCCTTCCTCTCTTCTTTCTCTCCCTCCCCTTCCCTACTCATACATGTGTGGATATGCACTGTGAAAGACCAAACTAGGGCCTCACACATGCTAGGTAAGCAATCTACCACTGAATTATGTTTTCAGTCTATTAATTCCCATGCTATGTTACCATGATGAATAGAAGTTCTTAATATCAAACCTCCCAGCTTTTGAAATCTTTATAGTTAGAATTTTTTGTGTGTTGTTCAATCAATACACAAGTTGTCCACATCAAGTTTATGATAATAGTTTCATTTTTTCCTCCAGAAGTTTGGATTTTTGGTTTTTAAAAAATTCGAATGTATGATTTGTCTTGAATTAATTTTTGTATGTACAGTGAAAGTTCACTTCTATGTAAAGATTCATTTGACCCAGTATCATTTATTTAAAATACTCCACACTGAATCACAATGTGCTTTTATTATAAATGACTGACCTTGTGTATGAGTCTATTTTGGAGTTTTCTGCTGTGTTCAATTGGTCCATTTATCTATATGTTTCACCACTAAAGCCTAGTTCTCTGATAATAGAAATTCTTTAGATCTGATTTTTTCATTTTCAGATTCTATGTTCATACATATGCATTTACAAACAGTTTGTCATTTTCCATAAGAAGTCTACCGTAGTGAGATTGACTTTACAAGTGAATTTAGAAAGCACAGACATCTTAAAAAATATCGAGTATTTGAATTGATGAAAATAGTCTTTAATTATTCAAGTCTTCCAAAGTTTTCCTCTGTGATGCTTTTTTGGTTGGTAGATCTTTTTAATTTTTATTGAATTTATTCTGATATTTTATGATATTTTTGTTACTGTTTTTAGTATTTTTATTTTTTTTTGATTTTTCAGTAAATATGTAATTAGCTTTATGTCAATATCTTGCTAAGTTGCTTTAATAAACTTCTTAGTCTACTGTTTCATTGTTCTCTATATCTTAGTCATGTACTCTAGTAATGATGTTGTTTTGCTTTTCCTGTCCAACGCTTTTATTTTTTTCCTTGTCTTTTTATGCTGGCTAATACCTCTAGGATGATATTGAACAGAAGGATAGCAAAGTATTGCCTGTGTTCTTCTCAACCCCACCGGACATTGTTAAGTAAATTTTGTGGCTTTATTTTATCAGATTAAGGATTTTCTCTGTTATTTCTAATTTGTTGAGGGTTTCATTTTTAATCACAACCAGCTGAATTTTATTAAATGCTTCTTCTGCATTTATCTGTGTTTCTTGAGGTGAAAATATTTTTCTATGTTATTATTTAGCATGGTGAAATACTTTATTAACAATGTTAACCCAACTTTGCTTACCTGGAATAAATACTACTTGGTCTGATGAGCTATCTTCTTGCTGCGTCATTGAATTTGACATTAATATTTTACTTAGAGTTTCTGCATGTCAATTTTGCCTTTTTATAACAGGTTCTGATATTCTATGTTGCTCTTAAAAAATAGGGAGTGTTACTTCTTTCCATAGTTTCTAGAAAAATTACCATGAAAATTCACAAGTGAATCACTAGGTATGTGATTTTTTTTTTACGGAATGTTTTAAAATTCAGAATTCACTTCTGCCCTCCCTCCTTTTATTACTTGTGTATTTATGTGTGTGTGTGTGTGTGTGTGTGTGTGTGTGTGTCTTCAGGAATCATCCTGGATTGTTCCTCCCTCCTTTTTGCTTTGTTCTGGGAATTCCCAGGCTCAGTCTATCAGGATGGGAAGTGCAGGCCATAGCAGTTTCCACCTGGTGTTTTACATAGGACTTGGGATCCAAACTTGGGAACTTCTGCTTGTGAGGCGGAGTCTTAACCTCTGAGCCATCTCTCCAGCCCCCCTTCCTCCTTTTGGCCTATCTTCAAAGTTACTGTATAACGGAGGCTGGCCTCAAACTTCAGATCTTCCTTCTTCAACATCCCGAATGTTAAGATTACAGACATGTACTTCCAGGCCCAGCTGATTCACTTTGCTTAGCAGAGCCAAGAGTATTCAAGATTTCTGTTTCTTTTGGGAATACTTTTTGTGATGTTTCAAAAAATTTCAAATTTATCATATACATTTCTTTATTCTGTTTTAATATTGCCTTTTGTCTGTAGGATGTGTCACCCAGGGAGTTTGCTGTGATTTCTGTTCTAAAACCAATTTGTTAGGATTAATTTAATTAATCTTTTCAAACTGCTAACATTTGGATTTGTTGAGCATTACACATTTATTTTATATTTCATTAATTTTCTTGAATTTAACTTGCTATTTATCCTCCATAGTTTCTTGAGATGGAAATATATCATTAATCTTTGCCTTCTTTCTTTTAGAATACACGTGTTTGCTTAGTACATTCATTTACATTTTAACATATGTATTTAGTTTTATAAATATTCCTCTAACCACAGCCTTAACTGCATTGTCTACTTCTATTTTGATTTCTTTGCTGACCTGTGGGTTATTTAAATATGTGTTGTTTAATTTCCAAACATTTGGTGATGTTCCATTTATTTTTCTGGTATTGACTTCTCATCGAATGATTAAAGATGATATTCTGATCTTAATCTCAAATTTGTTGAGACTTATTTTATGAGCCAGTTTATGGTTTATTTTGGTAAATGTCTCATATGCTCTTGGAAGGAATGTACGTTCTCCAGATGTTGGGTGGAGTATTCTAAAAACGACAATTAGGTCATGCTGATTAATCGTGGTGTTCAATCATCTGTGCTTTTTGCTGATCTTTTATCCGCTTCTCCTATCAGTTCCTGGGACAGTCCCTGCCCTCCGAGAGCTTGAGTAGCACTTCCTATAGCTGTGGTGGATGCTCATTTCTGGACCTCAAAGGAAAAGTCATCTTCAAGATGAGCTGGTGGCCTGTATAGTAAATTTGTTACATGGGGGTGACAAATTGACCTCTGTCGAATGCATTGTTACAATCAAAAAGACACTGTATGTGAGTATATGTGTGTGTGTGTGGTTCATGTACATACATGTTCCTGTGTATGTGTGTGTGTGCACATATATATGTGGAGGCCAGAGGTTAAAGTTGGCACTCATTGGTTTGCCTTGGCTTACTGCCAGCCACCTCCAGGGATCTACCTGTCTCTGCCACCTTGGAACTGAGATTACAGACAAATGCTGTTATGCCTGAATTTTCACGTGGTGTGGAATGCCTAAACACCGATCCTCATGCTTTAATCAACTGAAACATTTTCCCAGCCCCACACTTGCTTATAAAATTTCTTTGGCCTGTTCTTTCTTTAAGTGAGGGCACCCAAATGCTGGCTTTCCTCCAGCTGCAGAGCATGCACTAGGGTACAGGTTATGAAGATGGTGAGGAATTTGAACATGAATAAATACAACAAAGATTCTAGCAGATACAGAGAAATGTCTCCTACCTGAGAACTATGTTTTCTCGGCATTTCTTTTTTCCTAAGTGGACCCAAGACCTCCTGAAGTGGGATTTCAAGCATCCCTTGAACCTGTTTCTAGGTGCTGAAGGCTTTCTTAGTTGGCATATATGCCAACTCCAGACCATCAGTCAGTGGCTGTGGTTTGGTACTGATGAAAGGACAACAAATATGACCTAGGGAGAAATCATGCTGGGAATGAGCAATGCATTGCAAATTCAGAGTGACCTAAGTGAAGCCCTGTTTTGTTCTTTTTAGTTAAACAATGCTGGGAAATATCATCAACTTCTGTTAAACCAGATTCATAGGATTTCAGCTTAGGATGATGTACCGGTTACTCTTCCCTGTTGCTGTGAGACATCACTCAAAGTCCAGCAACGAAAAGGATAAAGGGAAATTTATTCAGCTCACAGTTCACAGAGGAGAGATGCAGTCCTTACGGCAGGAAAGGCATAACTGGCTGGCAGAAGCTGGAAGTCGCCTAAGTCACACCCATTAAGAAGGCTGAGAGCTGCAAAACTGCCCACAGCAAACTGTAAGGACAGATTTCTCCGGAAGTAGGGTGGGGCTAATCAACCTCAAGGCCCATCACCCTTTGACTGCCTTTCTCCTTGAGGACCTTGACCTTCCAAACAACTAAAGATTCCAACATATGAGCCTGAGGGGGTAGCTCACATTTCAAATTATGACAGATGAAATAAATAGAAAATCCTTAGAACTGTGTCTGGCCATGAAGATATTGGTCACTTTCTTCCCTCGTTTCTCATTCAAGTGAAAGAATGGGTAACACCCTTCTTTGTGGTGTTAGTGTTAGACACTGAATCAGGGGCTGGCTGAGGATCCTGACCGAAGAGAAAACTGAGAAAGGGGAGAAGTCAAGACCCACCGGTTCAAGACCTTATGAACAGCATCAGTTTTCTCAAAAAAGGCACGGGGGGGGGGGTTCTTAGTGATTAATATGCCAGACCCCACCCATTCCTTTCAGTTTACACTCATACAGTTGAAAGTCCCTGGAAAGGTGTAAGTCAACGCAGGCAGGGAAGCCATGGCTGGTACTGTGTCTCCATCCAAACATGGAAAAGCCCCTCACTAGTCAGCAGTCGACTCAAAAATAACTCCAGCGTTTTCCTTCCACACAGAACTGGGATCTGTTAGCACTCATCGCTTTCTGAGAGCAGCAGGGAAGCACAGCTTAGGAAAACATTCCCTTACCACCAAAGGAGGGCTTGAGGTTGCGGCTCAGCAGGGGCCACGGCAGGAATGGAGGAGGCTGGTGGAGGGCGCATCCAGCCATCACCAGGCTTGGGAAGGCTACTGGGAAGGCTGTGGGCGCCCTGGCAACTTTGCGAGACCAGCCGCAGTGAAGGAGGAGGGCACCCTGGGCAGGGAGAAACCTATGCTGAGAGAAGCGGAGAGACAGGCAAAGCATGAGTGTGGCACAGCTGTATAAGGGCGATGCCTTGGGGCTGGGGAGATGCCTCGGGGTTTAAAGCCTTTTCCTCACAAGCATACTGGAATGGCATAGAGACAACAACCAACTCTGGTCTGAACAGAGGATGCTACAAGAGGCACTTAGAAATGCCAGTGGATTAACCCGTCAGGAGGTCTGTTGGGCATCAACCTCCAATAGGTTCCAAATGCCAGTGTGATGGGAGGTGTTGGTAGAGGTGGATTTTTCTGGACCGAGGGCAAAGAGAAAATACCTGATACTCTAGCCCACCCTTGATGTGCGCTAGAGGAAGGCAAGCTAGCACCTAAGGGTCATTTAAGTAGAAGTCACTCCTGCCACAGCCAGAGGTTAGTTTGTAAACATGCAAATATGAGGACCCACACTAAGTCCAAGCGTCTTGATGAGATGTGTCCACCTAGTGAGCTCTAATAAATGACATATGGTACCATGAATGAGTACGTTTCTTGGTTCTGTCTGTTGAGAGGGCCTAGAAGCTGTGACACTCAAGAACAACCCAGATCATGGTGTTTGAATCAATAAATGCAATTGGGGTTCATTCCAGTAATGGCTAATTTTAGGAGTGTGACAGGTTAAATATTAAGTTAAACTGGAGCACTTGGTATGCCAGAAAGTAAGAAAGAGCGATGAGCATGCAAATCTAGAAGAAATTTCAGTGGCCAAAGCTGCAATTTAAACAATGAAATAAATATAGCGATATTGGATTATAACCCAAGTTTTAGACACTATATGCTCCAATATATATTATCAAAAGTTTAAAACAGCTGGAGAGATGGCTCAGGGGTTAAGACACTGCCTCACAAGCAGAAAGTCCTGAGTTCAGATCCCAAATCCCATGTAAAAACACCAGGTGGAAATGGTGGCAGCTTGCATTTCCGGCCCTGGTTGGCGGAGTCTGGGGAATCCCTGCGTGAAGCAAAAAGGAGGAAGAAGCAATACAGGATGATTCCTGAAGTCACCCTTGGTCTTCCACAGGGACCCTCTGTCTCGCTCTCTCTCTCTCTCTCTCTCTCTCTCTCACACACACACACATACACACACACACACACACATTTGCATGTGCAAAATAAATAAAGTTAAAAAAACAATAAAAGTTTAAAACAATATAAATATTGTCATAGTTAGACACAAGTGTCAACTTGATGGTTGAAGTTTTGAGCTTTGGGTACATTTGTGGAGAATTAGTAGTTGATTTAAGGCGAACCTGCAGGAGATTGTTTAGTGGATAGTTCCAGCCCATTGATGGGACTAGAACCCAGGCAGGTGAATAAAATGGAGGGAACTATTTGAGAAATGGGGCATTTTTGTGTATACTTGGCCAGACATGCTAGTCAGCCATTATATGGAGATGGCGTGGCCAGGTCCCTCCGCCCTGATGTTGGTGGGTCTCACCTGTAAAGCTGCACTAAGAACAGTAACCAGACTATCATAAAAGAATAAACCCCTTGTTCCCTTAAATAGTTTTGTCATGATTTATCAACAACATGCAGACTAACTGTAACAAATATATATCGACATAACTATTCCTAGTATTTAGATTTGCACTTGGTAGACTTATGATAAACTTAATACCATTCCTATTTATGAGCACCCACATATATATATGTGGGTGTTCGCAAATATATATATATATAATATATATATGAGACAGAGAGAGAGAAACAGAGCCCTCTTGAGACTTGAATTCTTGAGAATCTAACAATGGATCTAATTTTTATGTGCTCTGGGATGCTTTGAGCCTGGTAAAAGTTTCACTCTTGAAAAGAACAAAACACTTGCCTGTCGTGATTCTTGGACTGTACTCATTGCTGTTTTCATTTAACAGGGAAAATAGAAAACTAGTTCCATGAGCCATAGCAAGATGGAAATCAGCTATTTAGCAGATTGGCTCTTCCAAGAGCCAATGGAAGTTGGTGGCTTATCAAGCTCTTTCCCACTTGGTAGGGCATATGGGATTTTGTGTGAGGAGCAGGAATCTGTCCATGAGTGACTGTGAGCTGCCTGCTGAAGATGGTTTGTTGCCTAATTACTTTCCTGAATGGAGGAGCATACGCTTCCCAGGTAGCTGATCAAACGTATGCTGGGACATCTTAGTGGAATAGGACCAGCCCTTGAATCTGGGTGAAATGTTCTGGCTATACCTCACACCACCAAACATTCATTTCTTTCCTGAGATGTGTTTGCACATCATGAAACATGTACCTTTCCACGCTAGCGTCTGTGTGTTCATGGTCCTTCCTTGCTACCCTGTCTCTCTAGGTCCTAGTTTACCATCAGACCCTAGGCATGTTGAATGCCACCGCTTTTCCATTATCACAGACAAGTGCTTATGACTTTTCAATATCACAGGCAATCGCTTTCCTCCAACTCTCTTTTTGAAGCAAGGAAAATAAAAGGCTCCTTAGCAGAAATTATGTAACTCTAGAAACAACAGCCAGCATTTGAGACGTCCTATGACAGTGAAAAGCTGAATTCCAGATGTGGGGCTTCAACTCTCCAAAGAGATGTGTGCAAGGAAGCAGGGACTGCAGCGGGGTCAGGAGCTCATTAGAGATCTGCTCATTGCACTCTGAGCCTGGCAGAGCTCCAGGTAGGCACCGGGAAGGGCATGGGGCACAGGCAGAGGGAGCAGCACCTCCGGCCCTGTTTGCCCACACGACGACCCAGCTGCTTTCACAGGTTGGGCCAGGTTTCCCTCCTGATGGTCTCAATAAGTGTTCATTCCAGAATGCTGGAAAAAATTAAGTGTATTTTTTTGACAGTTTCAAACACGAATGTAAGGAATTTATATGATTTTCACACCACTCCTCTTCCTTCTCTCATTGGATACTTTCTTCTTCCCCATTAGTCTCCCTACCCTGTTACCTTGTGTTTTGTTTTTGCACGGGCAGCCCACTGAACTTCATCTGGGTTGCCTGTACTGCCATGTGCCTGAGTACTTTCTGGAACACAGGTACTCAGATATATCAGTGGGTTTAGCACTGAACAAAGTAGCTCCCCTTCCCACAGCCAACTCAACCCTCAACAGTCTCTCAGGGAGGGGTGGGCTCTTCCCCCTTCCTTGGTGAAATTCTGATGGAACAGATCTTGTGCAGGTCTTGTGGAAGTAGATACAGTTTCAGGGAATTCATGGATGCTGCAGCTCTATTGTATCCAGAAGATACTATTATCCTAGAACTTTTGAGATAGGGCAAACAGGAAAAGATGCTTGGAACTGTTAGTAATATATATTTTTATTATTTTTCTTTGTGCTCTACCAGGCATCACCCTAACCCGCCACGGTGACACGAGCACTGCCCCTGTGTTGATATGTGGAATAACTAACTTCTCCAGGTTTCAAAATTTATCCCAAAGAACTTTTGTTCTTGTCCCAAAGAACTTCTTACTTTTCTGTTTTAGTTTTGTCATATTTGGGATTTGTCAGGCAGTGCACAAATATGCTTTCGAATTTTTGGCAAACAATTTAACAACCAATCCTTGTAAATAACATTTATAACTACGTAGTGCATGCAGATGTGCTGAGAGTTTGTGAAGGAGAGGAACAAGAACCAGGGCTCAGTCTTAAGTGAGGCTTTACTGAGGGAAAAAAGAAAATCCTTTATTTTATTGTTTGGAAACTTGAAAGCGGTCACTGAGAAGCAAGAATGAATTTCTGGAGCTTTCCAAGGAATCCTATTTTATTCCCAATGCAACAGCAAGGAAAACATTTCTTGATTTCAGTAAGAGTCTGGATTAAGTGCCCCACAATGATAAGGTGATGAAAGAGTAGCATTTAAGAGACGATGAATCATGGAGGGAAGGAAATTGTGATCCCAGAACCAATCACTGATCTACTGTGGGGCACTCTGGGTTGGATGGTGGGTGGTGCTTGGTCTGTCACTTTCTCACCTTCCCTTCCTGAAAGAGCTTACAGTTGTCCTCTGTATCAAGAAGAAAAACCTGACCATCATCCACTTTAAGAAGTGCTAATGTGTCATGATTGGGGTGTATTGGAATAGATGCTGGGGTGGGATTGGTGCATACATTTCACAGAGGTTCCTGTATTTGGGTTGAATTTGCTGGTAGCCGCTGCAGTTACACGATGTAAAATTTACCTATTATAGAGAGGGGGCGTGGAGAGAAGGCATATAGCATGCACCCCACAGGGCACGAATGGAGGTCAGAGGACAACTTTCAAAAGTCATTTTTTTCTCCTTCTATTATGTGGGCTTGTGGAGGTCAAACTTAGGTTGCCAGATTTTTGAGCAGGTGCCTTACCTGTTGAACTGTCTCGCTTTGGGGAACCTCCTCACGGCATAAAATCAAATATGTTTGCTCTATCAGATTTATGAGATATTCACAATGGCATTGTTTTGTTGTATTCCCCACGTCTAGCGACTCCTCATTGTCTCTAGCAGACCTCAGTCTCAGCCTTATGGACATTGTGACTTTGTCTCAGAGGGCACTGTGGAAAGTTTAGTAGCCTACTGATCTACCCAGTAGATGACAGCAGCTTCTTGTCTTAGTGCATTTGGTCAGCTAAATAACCAAATGCCATAGCCCAAGTAGTTCACAAACAACTACTTTTTTCTTACATTTTTGAAAGTTGTGAAGTCCAAGACCAAGGTACTGGGAGTGGGGTGAAGACCCTCTTCCTGTAGACAGGTGTCTTCTCAATTTAACCCACGGCCTCGTGCATGCTAGACAAGCTCTTTTAAAGAGTTCTGTTTCTGACCCTTTTTCATTTTTTATGAATTTTAAGATAGCGAAAATGCTATTTTGCCCAGGGTAGTCTTGAACTCAAAATCCTCCTTCTTTAGCTTCTGTATACTTGGATTGCAGGCATGTGCTATCATATTTGGCCAGGCATGTTTTTTAAGGGCAGTAGTTTCATTCATGAGCATTTAAGGCACGGGACCCAATCTCTTCTTAAAGATCCAACTCTTGATTGACATCACTGTGTGGAAGAATCTCAACATGTCTATGAGTGACATGATCACTCACACTGTAGCACGTTCCCGTTTGACATGACAGTCAAAATTGCCTCTAGACACAGTCAAATGTTCTCAGGGAAGAACAGTCAGCATAGAGTATAGGGTTTTCCTTCTCCGTAGCTGAAGGTTTGACTTTCCCATTCTCTGGGTTTCGATATCAAACATTTATGTTCCAAATGCTCTAGGTGGACAAGGGCGTCTTCCAACAGAAACTCAGCCTCAGCATTTCAGCTCAGAAGAAAACCAACTATGGTCCCAGCTGCATGGCTGTACCGGGGAAACTAGGGGTAAGTGTTGGTCAGGATGTAGCGACTAATCTTTTAAAAGTAGCTGTGACGATTAGAATGTTGTTGGAGTTTAACAGAATATGTGTACATTTGTATGTGGGGGACAGAGAGGTATGCGACTATTTGATGGGCCCAACTGGCTGATGTAGGACATCAGTCTGATGCTGATTTCTTGCCAATGCCACATGTTTTTATTCTTTCACAGTTTTGCACATGTATACAGTAAATTCTGCCATTTCCCTACCTTACTATTTTTTTCTCCCACTGAGAAATTTCTTCCCAATAAAGTTCCTTCTTATTTTTATGTCTATTCTGTGTGTCACCCACTGAGTTTAACAAGGATCACTTGCATTAGTATTTTCTTGGGCAAGGATGATACATCATTGGCAGCACCACTTGAAGCAAGTGGGTCATCTCCCCTCACGCCATGCCCCACCAGTATTCATCATCAATATTTCTTCTGAAAGGGGAGGGAAATCGTGAAAGCTTCCCCTTTCCGTGATGAAATGTTGGTGGGCCCAGTTTTGTGCAGGTCTTGTGCAGGTAAACACAGCTGCAATAAGTTCTTGGGTCACATTCAGATCACACTGGTGGCACTCTTCCCATCCTCTGGCTCTTTCTGCCTCTTTTTCCACAGTGCTTCCTGAACCTTTTGCGTAGATAGGGTGGTCAGTGACTTAGAGATCTTGTGTAGGGTCTTGCAGTCCCCAGTCACTTGGTCTTAATACTTTGACCAGTTGTGATTCTCTTACTAGCCAACTACTACCCATTGCAAAAGGAAGCTTCTTGGAACTTTGTAAGAGTCTTGCCAAGTAAGGCCACTTTCTAGGTATAGCGGGGAGTGAGAATCTCAGCGTGTCTTTAGTGAAAGCACAATTTAAACACAGTAGGTGGTAAAGTTACCACTAGCAGGAACCTGTGAGCATTTATGTGGTGTAACTTCAGTCTCTAGATTTACTTTGTACTCTGACATTTTTTCACCAAAGCCCCTAAGGAAAGATGCTCTTGGGTCTCAGGTTAGGCACCTTTATTAGCTGAACCGAAGAGAGAAAAAAAGAAGAAAGTCAGGAGGAGGGGCCGAGAAAGAAGAAACTCTATAGGGAGGGAGGGGTCAGAGGTTAATGGTGCCTACTTAACAGTTGGGACCTTGTGGCAGCATCGTGTTGCTGGGTATCAGTCACCTGTGGAAGGGGGGTTAGAATTGATGCTCAGACACGCTCTCCTTTGCTTGGCAGGGGTTCTGACCCAAGACACTTGCCTTGAGCAAGCTGACTTGCTCCACTAGGGTTCTACACAGACGAGTGTTCACTTACTTCTGAGGAAATTGAACACATATATGTAAAGAGTTACTCATTTCACAATGACAGACAACAAGAATGGCAAAGCTTGGAAATTTAAAATTAAGTATAACGAGATGCACTCAGTACTTCAGTGGTGCAGTTCTTGGAGTTTTCCATGCTCTCAGACATACAGGGGAAAAATATGGCTCCTAAATTATGCAAATGCTCTCTCAGCCAGGCCTAGCAGCTTGTTTGAATTCACTGCTCTAGAGAAAGTTTTGCTCAGCTCTGGTTGTAGATTTTCTTGTGCTCTTGACAAGATTTGCATTTATTGTCTTTCAACTCAAACCTCAGGGCATCCTTTGTCAAGTCTTGAGCACCATGATCCATTTCACAGTGATTCACCAAGTGTTAAAAATGACAACTTGTGGGGCTGGAGAAATGGATCAGGAGAGTGAAGTGAGGTTCTAGCCCCTAGAACCTCAGTTCTGGGAGGCAGGGACAGGAAGATCCTGGGACTAATCAGATTAACCAAATAGTAACCTGGAGATCGGTGAGAGATCCTGTTTCAAAACATAGGTGAAGAGGGATTGAGGAAGTCATCCAAAGGAAGGGGATAAAGAGAGTTTAAACTGGCCACTTACTGGCAGCTGAAATGGCTCACACATGACATTATGGGTCTACCAAGTTTCTAGTGTAAGTGTAACTGTATCTGAGTCATATCTGCAGCTCTGCTGCCTTCCATGAAAGATGCTGTATCTAGGTGTACTTTATTGCACAATTTATTGATGGTCAGGTGACTTTTACTTCTGAAGGGGTTGGAGACACTCGTGAATTAGCAAAATGACATATTAGCATCTCCATCCTGGCTGCACAGTATAAGCAGCTTGAAGATGACCCATGGCGACCAGTTTTACATTTCAATTTGACTGGATCATAGTGTCCAGCTAATTGATTCAAAATTATTTTTTGTAAGGGCATTTACGGATGAGACTACCATTCAAATCAATGCATTCTGAGTAAAACGGGTTGCCTGTCATAGTGTGGGTGGGCCTCATGTTGCCAACCAGTCAAAGACCTACCCAGACTCCTAGACTGACCTCCTGAAAGCAAGAGGGAATTCCGCAGGAGGTGGCCTTTGGACTTTAACAACAGTATGACTCTTTCTAAGGATTCCAGCCAGTTGGCCCACGTCACAGATTTGGGGCCAACCTCCAGGATCTCATGGGCCAAATCTTTTAAATAAATGCCTATTCGTGCACATCCCTTGGCTTTGTTTCACTGGAGAATGCTGGCTTATAACACCACATCCGAGTCCATTTCCCTAGTCATCCTGATGCAATTGGCCTCAGGTGGCCAGGGACAAGAGTCTAGGGAAAGTTACTTTTAAAAGATCTCTAGGAGATTTTCATGTGACCAGTGTTGAGTACTAGACAGTACTCACCCTCTTCCCCTCATGCATTAAATAGGTCTTGGTTCAAATCGTGTCTCTTATGTCTGAATCCTGACTTTGCCATTACTTGAATGATCTTAGGCACACAACTTGGTATGATATTTTTATCTGTCAAGTAGAGAGAACAGTACCAGATTGTTTGAAGAGACAGAAGACATCACATGCAATGGGACATAAAACAGTGTGTTTTCACCTTGGTTCTGTGGATATATCTTTTTTGCCCTTTACTTACATGATGGACATGTCTGAAACAAGGTTCTGAAAGTAAGGTGGGTTCCCCCCACCCCCTCGCTTTGATGCTGACCTTTGTCGTCTTCTTGGACAAGCAGTTCAGAGTCAACTGTTTACCTAGTGTGGCGGATTTGATCTGACCTGTGTTCTGAACCAGGATGGGTAGAGCTCCAAATATTTAAGATTCAGGGGCTGTCTGGGACTTGAATGAAGTCATAGGTCACTTAGAAAATGTTGGTGAAACAAACCAAAGAGTGTGATCAAATTGCAGCCATGTTAGGGACATATGTGACCGATTTTCACGGTCAAAAAAGGTACATTGTTGCCTGGGGAAAGTGGCCGGAGCGCATGCGTGAGTGAAAACAATCCCTTCCACTCGGCCTTGTGGACAGTGCGTTGGCTGGCAACCGTACACTACTCAGCTGGTTCTCCTTCTGTTCAGGTATCAGAGTACCTGGCTAGGGAGCGTGCCCCTCCATGCAGATTCATCTCGGGACATTTGAGAGGGTTATGGGAAACCACTTTTCCTGTACTCTGATATCCTGAGTGAAGTGTGTTCAGGATATGTAAAGGGTGTGCTTGTCATTTATGGCAATAAAAACAAAACTGGAGCAGTCTGGGCCAGATCTACAAAGATAGGGAGATGGCAAAGGAAGCGTGAGTGTGGACAACACACTGACATCTGCTCACCTCCTCCTGCATAGCAAGGCTGGCGTGGAGGCTTTGGCATCTGGACTGTTGGCACATGCTTAACTCACATTAACATTGTGAACGTAGATTTACTTGTATCCTGCCTTGGAAGAGGTTAAAGAAAGCACTTCATTTGAAAGGATCAAATATTAGGAAACCTACATTTAAACTTACTGAGAAAAGTTTCTGTATGGCGTGCAAAAATTTTACGTCACCCAGGAAAATGAGCTATCGAGAGAGTATATGATGAAGACCATCATGAAATCTTGACGTTTGGTTAACCTGTTCATTTCTTCCTGTACTTGCAGGTTACGTCAGGATCAGACTTGTGCTGATAGTCCAGGACAAGCATGAGGCTGTGCCTACTCCAATTCTGTCCTAAAGGGACTTGTGTGAAGGTGCTGTGGGAGGCAGTGATTGCCACAGCACACAGGTGCAACCTTGCAATAGCACTGTAATGATGTTAAGATATTGTAAGATTCAGTTTTGGCCTCAGTAAAACAGAGAAGAGGAAAGGGATAGTTGTATTGGTTAGCTTGCTACAATGGTAACCATTACCCGAGATAAATTAGTTTCCAAGGGAGACAGATTTACTTTGGCTCATAGGTCTGTAGGTCTGATCACAGACCTGCCTGTCATTTGGGTCTGTGACAGGGCAGAACATCATGGTGGAAGTGTGTGACTGGCTTAGGCAAACTTAGACTTTAGTAAAGATTAGTAGCAAGAACTGTACTTGTTACTTTTTTCTTCGTTGCAGTGAAGTATCTGAAAGAACTTCAGGGAGGAAAGAAGTGTTTTGGCTCATGGCGTCACACAGTCATGAGCTCTGTTATAGAGTCTGGACCCCAAAGTGAGACAGAGCATCGTGGTGGTACGATCATGTGGAGGATGCGCTTGTTCACGTCATGGCAGACAGGAAGCTAGGAGAGACAAGAAGGGGTGGGACGAGATGCCTTCAAGGATCTGTCCCTTATCCCCCATCCTGCCAGTGGCCTATTTCTTCCAACTATGCCCTACTTCCTAGTTTTCAAGACTTCCCTGAATAGGTCCACAGCTGAGGACTGAGCATTCGGTGCTCGAGCTTCTTAACAAGAATGAATATTTAATCAGTTGATAGAAACCATTCCCAACAACTGTAACAGCTGCAGAAAAAGGCTATGGAAATTAAAGTAGAAAGAGAGGGTCCCTGGAAGGGGCAAAAGCCTCAACAGAGAGAGATCTTCGTGGTGTTCGGCCTTCTGGGATGGCCACAAGAGGCAGTGTGGCCGCAGAGGCTTGGCATGCATGTGGCCCAGAAGCAGGATGTCCTGGGGGCGCATTTGGGTAACTGACTCCAGGCCAGCTGGCTGAGGGAGGAGAACACATATGAGTTAAGTTGGAAAATGTGCGTCCCGTCGTGAGCACCTTGAACACATTCCAAGTGTTGATAGTGGTTTCGGTGGGTGGGGCCGCCACTTGAAGGATCGTAAGGGGCGGACACCATGCTCAGAGCTGTCTGCTCTCGAAGGCAGCTTTTCAAGAGTTACCCAGGGAACACATAAAATATTGGCAAAGCCATTGGGCCTGGGATTTAAAGTGAACTCAGAGCCAGGCCACAGTCCAAAGTGGATGAGAGTTTGGCACAAAGTATGAGGATTAGCTCAGACCTGAAACCTCATAGGGGTTAGCTTTAGCAGGTCTGGTCCCTGCATCAGCACTAGTGCCAATATTTTATCTGTTTTTAAAATGATCCCACCCTTCTTACTTCCTCTCTCCTGCCTGCCTCACAGAGACACAGGAACAGCAAGGAGTGCCAGCACACAGCACATGCCTGGGACAGAGCCAGGCTGGGAGCAGCATGTGCGAAACTGGCCATCAAGTATTACAGCATCCTGCATTTCCCCATAGCCCCGATTCCCACATGGAGCAAAGCGAGACTCAAGATCAGCTGACTCCTCATGTATGTTTTATACACCGTCGATATGTAAGGCACAGAATCATGGGGGACATAAACATGGTCTCTGTACTCCCAGAGCTTTAGGAAAGGCTCTATAAAGTGGCCACCCAATAACCATCAACTCAGGTGGAACGGGTCAAGGACCGTCCCAGGTGAGGAGGCAGAGGGATTGGGTGCTGGAGGAAGAAGGAATTTCGACGGCTTCTGTGAAGGGGGTTAACACCTCTCACATTTTTCTTTTATATCGTGTACACCTTCTCCTGTGAAGTGTTGGCACAGAGTCTTGAAACAGAGACACCTCGGTTGGAATCTGGGATCCACGTGTGCCAGCTAGACTCTCCTGGTGATCCTTGGGGCTTCACTTGCCACAGATGGAGGAGATATCATCTGCCCGATGAGACTGATATTGAGGTATAACGAGGCAACAGATCAGCTCTGGCAAGCAATAGAAGATTGGAGGGACAAAGACTGACCAAAGAACCGTGGAACTTTCCAGCTCGGGAAAGAGGCGGTTGAGGGCAGAGCAGCTTCAGGGCTGAGCTGTGTTGTAGAGGAGCAGGCATCTTATTCTGCCATCGATGGTGGTAGCGCTCCCCAGACCTACTCCACTCAGGTTGCAGAATAATGTGGATACCCTTGAATTACACACATCTTCATCCTTAGTCAGTTTGGTGGGGCTGATGTTGGTCAAGTGCCTGCTTCTGAACCAGCAACAGTCTTAAGTTCCTGTGTCAATTACTGGGCAAGTTGCGAGACCTTGCGTAACTTAGGCTGGCTGTGCCCCAGGTTCCCAATTTGTCAAATTCATGACAGAAACTACTACAGGCAGATGGGGTTAGAATTTGTGAATGATGGTTACCTTACATCAGTATATTTCCCAGATCATATTCAGCAACCTGTGAGTGAATCATGAAATAAATGTTTGTGATTGCAAATAGCTTAAAAAAAGAGAAACATGATAGAACAGTAGCAAATAGAGGGCACTAGAGCACAAATGCATATAATATATAGTTGGGTGTTATTTTGTGATCCTTGTAGTGAAGGTTTTTTAATGTATTTGCCTGTATACTTGGTTGTAATTGGAGGTAATTTATGTAATTGTTGATGAAAAAAAAAGGTTGAGAAAGGCTAAGTTGTGCTAAATCAGGTGCATGTCTGAGGCTGATGAGAATATTCTAACCGGGGAGCCGGAGAGGTGGATTTGATGCTGCAGAGGAATCTGAATTGCAAACCCTCCACCAGATCTACCATGTGTCAGACACTGACATTCGCTATATGTTTTCCAACAACCTCAGTTGGTCAGGTACCTTGACCCCTGTTAGAGGACCAGACTGTGAGAGAGGAGGTCAGTAGCTGAGAGGATATCACTCAACCTTGTTCTAGAGCCCGGGGCTTCCTGACAATGAACTGGGGGCTCAGCCTTCAGTGCTCAGAACCCAGATGTTGAGTTCTCAGGAAGACTGAAGGCATATCAGCAAGCATATTACAAAGGGGAGACACTACTACATCCTTTGGGAAGGACCAGATCGTAGTCATGAATGTGCTTCTCTGGTGTCTCTCTAGACCAACGTCATGGAGACCAGCCATGGTGGTAAGAAGCGTTGACTTCCCGTTCCATGGCTTGTGCTTGGCAACGGGTGTGCCACCTTGCACTCTACTCAGTTGATGGCTGCGATGAGGTGTACAGAAGAGGTAGCTTACAAGCAATGGTTCTAGTAGCTTTCTGTTATCCCAACAAATACCTGGAATTGCCAACTTGTAAAGACAGAAAGTTTATTTTGGCCGACAGTTTTGGAGGTTCTAGCCCCTGACATGGTGGCCCTATGCTTTGGGGCTATGACAGCACAATACATCATGTGGTATGTGGTGGAAGAGACCTTTCAGCTCATGATATGTGTCAAAGAGAAGGAAAGACAGGGGCTGGTGTCTCTTTGTCTCCTTTGTCATGTCCTCAGTCCTCTGACGATCTCTGGTTAGTCCCACATCTTAAAAGTTTCATCAACCACCTCCTGATAGTGTCAAGCTGTTACCCAAACCTTTGCCATATGGACTTTTTGGAGACATTCGAGGTTCAAGTATAAGCCACGATGATGAAAGACTATCTCCCACAGATCTGGAGGCCAGAAACCCAAAATAAAGTGCCATCGACCTAGATGGCAGTCTCTAGGCTGCAGATAGCTTATTCTTCCTGGCATCTTTGTATCCTCAAGACCTATGGGCCACAGACATGTATCTAAAGGGAGGTGACTATATGGGGAGTGATATAGGGACAAGATGAATGTGTTTTCTTATAAAACACATCTCCTTTACCCCAGCCTGCAAGGTAGGGTTTCAGGGCCACTTGTGGAAACACACAGCCACTAAGAGTGCAGGGGAAGTGGAGGGTCGGTTTGATTCTGTTGTGTAGAAGATTTTTTCATGGAGAGATGGCTCAGAGATTAAACTGTTTGCCTCACAAGCAAATGGACCTGCATTCAGACCCTTAGATCCTATATAAAAATGCCTGGGTGGCTATGGCAGCAGCCTACAATTCTGAGCCTGGAAAGCAGTGTCTGGGAAATCCCAGAGCAAAGCAATAAGGGGCAGAGCAACCCAGCATGATTCCTGGTGTCACCCTGCGGCCTCCACAGGCACACATACTCAAGTGTCCTCTTGCGTGCACGTATACACACTAAAAAATAATCTAAAAGATTAAAAAAGATTTTCTGATTTCCTCCTTGAACATTTGAAAATAAGCTAAAAGTCTGAACAGTGTGACCTCTAAATGCCCTGGTGTAGGCAGGATTAACAAAGAAATACCCTAGAGGAGACCGACCTTATTTTATACAGACCCATCTTGGTGAGGCTAATCAAATACAGTAGAGAAAGAATTTCTTTAAAAAGTCCCAAGAGGACTAATAAAATGGATTTGAATTTCATTATGCAGTAGAGAGAGGCACTAATCCAATTAGCCACAAACTGAGACTTTCTCTGTCCCTTTTGCTTGAAGCGGTTCCAAAACCAGGCTACACCCATGCAAACACCAGGGCTGTTTCTCCCCAAAATCTCCATCAAAATCTCAGCTTTCCAACCTTAGCTTTCCCCTCTGAGAGATCAGAAGACAATGATGTTGCCTCATGGGCTTGTTGGGACAATGTCCAGTTTCAAGCACATAGCAGTCACTTAATAAATGGAGCTAATGTGCTTATTGATTCTTGTAGGTGGCATTGAAACCGAAGGCTAACAAAAGCTTTTGTTTTTCTTAGTTGGTTCTCCCCCCATCCTCTCCTTTATCAAGGATTAAAGGTTTCTGTTGCTGGTTATTGGAAAGCACATGGTAGAGAATAACACACAGGAATAAGCAGTGTTTTGCTTAAAGTGTACAGTAGACTGCAGAGCAAATGGAGGAAGAAAGATCTGCAGATAAAGGTGGAATCGGGGGATAGAACTCAAGAATATATATGATCATTTATTTGACTGATGGTTATGTATGACATCAGATGTATCCATCAGCTAAACCTAAGTTATTTTACAAGGATAAAATATGCTCAAATTTCAGTGGTTGGGTTTAGAATCCAGGTTCACTTCTTGTTCATTCCATCTCACTAAGATTAAGATGATGCTCTGAGTCACACTCGGGTACTTTTCTAGAACAGGCAGAAGAGAAGCACTCTGTTGAGGCCAAGGGAAAAAAACCCAATAAAACCACTCAGTGCTCCTCAAGCCCCTATCTGAACTGGCAGGTGCCACTTCTCTTCTCATTCTGTGGGTCAGAGTTCATTACTGGGTCCAGTCAGCCCGTGATGGAACGCGGAGAATAGTAAGCAATTGGGAATGAAGCACATTTGGGATGCATCAGTGGGTAAGACACATTAGCATCCACATGCATTTGGGGATTTAGGATTTCTGGTATATTCATCTTCTAAACTTCATTCATTCATTCACTCATTCATTCATTCATTCATTTGTGTGTGTGTGTGTGAGTGTGTGTATGTGTGAGTGTGTGCGTGTGTGTGTCCCGTGCAGACCAAGGGTGACTTTGACTTCAGGAATCATCCTGGATTGCGTCTACCTCCTTTTTGCTTTGCTCTAGGCTCAGGCTCTGCCTACCAGGGCCAGAAGTGCAGGCTGCAGCCATCCAGCCTGATGTTTTTATGTGGGACCTGAAATCTCAATTCAGGAGTTTCTGCTTGGGAGGAGGAGTCTTAACCCCCAGCCATCTCTCAGACATCATATTTGTCTTTTAATGCCGTGTAACTGGTGCACACAACACACATTCACTGTTGAAGTTTCCATGGATTAGTTGTCTGGGCCTGGCTTAATTCCACCCTGTGCTCAGAGTCCTGCATGCTGGACTCATGGTGTAGGTGGAATTGCCATGGTTTCAGAGGTGAAGAGTCCTCTCTTCAAGAGGCCATTTTCTCTTCAAGAAATCAGTTCTCTCTGGTTATGGGCTGAAGACCCTCTACTCTCAGCGATTATGTGTGGTCCTTGTCTGGGCCTCTGCATAGGTAACTGATAGTTTGGTTTGTCTGTGGAGTAGGTTTGGCTGTTCATGCCATCTTGGTACTGGCTTCAGAACTATTGGCTGTAAAATCTTCTACTTAGCAATGGGGCATATTCTAAAAGTCTTTATCCCCCTGCGGTGCTGAGGAGTGAACTCAAGGGTTTCACACACACTAGGCAAGTTATTTTTCAGTCAGTTGTTGGGACCACCAACTTCCCTGCTCTGTAGAAATTATAATAGAATTGGTTGTTAGGTCTTGAAGAACATCTTAGATTCAGCACAAAATGTATCTGAGAAGCTGCTAACCTTTTTAAACAAATGATACAATTCAATTCCAATCACTTAAAAAAGCAACACTGAATAGAGGTTATATTTATATTCTACCTGAAAGTTTTACCTATTTGCTGGATTGCTAATCTGTCCTTGACTTGGAACCGTCACCTCTGTCCTGGAGGGCCCTGAAGGCCAGGAAACTGACTGACCCAACCACGTGTGTTTGTAGTTTTTGGAGGAGATTCAGGTTATAAAATGACAAGATCTGGAAGCTACTTATCTGTACCTAGTAATAGTTACTGAATTCCTTAATATTATTCTTGTATTGGGGGGAGGAGAAGACATCATAGATTTTTTTAAGACAATGTGGGCATTTTTGGTAACTTGTTAGCAAGTATAGAATAAAAAAACCCCTTATTCAAAACAATTTGTGCCTGCAGCCTCTTGACTCCAGGTTATAACCAGAACAAAAATACATGCACGTCTTACAGATTGAATGGCACAATGTCTTTCCGTAGTAAATCAATTTAGCTAAAATAAGCCACTTCCCTTGAAAAAGATACTGGAAAAGACAATTTGATTTATGGTAGAATAAATATTCCTTTAACATCCAGAAAGTGGAGAGGAGAGAGAGAGAGATTGACTAATACCAAGCACTGTCCTTAAGACTTGAGAGTAACTTTTTATATGATTTATTATGTAGTTAATAAAATATTACTTTTAAAATGCATACAAATTGCCCTTTTATGATCTACAGCATGATGTTTTGAAATATATATCCATTGTAGCCAGTCAAATTAGCAAACATGTACTTTGACTCACATAACTGACATTTCATTGTGGCATTAGCACTGAAAATTCATTCTGCTAGTCATTTTCAAGTAGACAGTGTATTGTCGTTAACTATATATATTTGTTAACTATATATACAGAGTCATTTAAAAGTCACCTGAGTGCTCCTTCAAACCAGGAAACCCTGATTTTTTTTTGTATTTCTATAGCACCTACTACATTTTTAGTATATTGCAACAAGTATTTGATGAGTACCTGAAAAGGTGAATTTGCATAATATTAACTATTCTAGTGGACCCTATGTTGAGTCTGGGCCCCCAAGAGTCACCTCTGCTTTCTGAGGCATCTCTCAGACACACACTCAAGTCTTGGGCAAGGGGAGAGGCTGCCTCCAGGAAACGGCCTGCTTCTTCAGAGATGCCTTTCTATTCCATTCCATGATGCTCTTGGCTGTGATCCCGGGCTGTCTCTCTGCAGACGGTGACAAATCCTCATGCGGTGCATTCCTCTCCACAGCACACCCACTCCATTTAGTAGAGGAAAGGTGACCCCCCCCCTGGAAAAGCGGTCTGGACTCTTCAATCCTAGCTCCAGGTTTTTCCTGGAATTATTTCCACCTTCAGTGGTTTATAGAAATTCTATTGTTCCCAGTGCATTTATTTGTAAAACAGATTTAATTCCATTTTTTATAGAGTCTCTAGAAAGTTTGTCAGGCATAGGAGTGGGGCACATGCTTAAGAATGATGTTTCTGTTTTAAACATGATTTATTTTGACCTGTAGGCCAAATGGCATGGCCTTCAAATGTGATAAATCCAACAAATAAATAAACAAATAAATAAATAAACATAAATGCCTTCGAGGAGGCAACTGGCCAATAGGCAGGCCTGTGGCTGGCACTTAGTTTTACAAGAGCAGCTGTTAATCCCACATGCACAGGACAGTTATAAAGGTTTCATTTCCTTCCCAGACCGTGGCTCCTCTGTGTGCGGAACAGAGCATTTGAGACTGGAATTGTGAATGCGCTCCCCATAAGGTGATGACTTTGTGTATATTGATATGGCAGGAGAGGTTTATTTTCTTTCTTCCTAGGCTGTGAGCCTTTGAAGTCAGAAGCCATGACTTACACAGCCCCTCCGTACAAGCTTTGTACATAGTCCATAGTCTACATGCATTTATGAAAGGAACGAGGGAAGAATGCCCTGTTCGTTGTTGTGCACAGTCTTAGCACTTACACCCCCTCCCACAAGAGTGTGTGTGTGTGTGTGTGTGTGTGTGTGTGTGTGTGTGTGTATGTCTACTTAAGCGAATGAGTGAATGAACCTAACTGTGTAAGCCAGTTTCAGCTGGTACTTCAGGATTCTTGCAAATCCAAGGCAAAGCAAACACTGAATTTTCTTGATGAAATGACCATCACCGTCGCCATCAGCCCTCCATGCCTATGGGTTCCACATCTGCAGATTGATCCACCCGAGATCACCAATACTAGAAGAAAATAAGTGCTCTGAGTATGCACGGAGGGCTTTTTCTTGTCATCGTTCCCTAAGTGATGCAGTCTTGTTACTGTTCACACCACACTTGCTTCACACACAGGAGAAAGTACGTAGACCAAGGGCAAAGGCTGTCTCCACACTGGTATTGAAAAGCATCAAGGTAAAATGTTACTTTGTGGGAGAAGGAGGAGGGGCAGATGAGTAGAGAGAAGTGGGAGAGGAAAGAAGCAGAATTAAATGTTCAACACTGTTCATCCATCTGTCTGTCCAGATAGGAACAGTCTCACTTACAGAACTGCTGAAATATATTAATCAATGTGAAAAATCCTATCATCTCTCTCTCTCTTTCTATTTATCTATCACTTATCTATCATCTGTCATAGATTCGTCTATCAGTTATCTATAAATTAATCTATTATCTATCTATCATCTATCTATCTATCTATCTCTTTATCTCTATCTATCTATCTATCTCTTTATCTCTGTCTATCTATCTATCTATCTATCTATCTATCTATCTCTTTATCTCTATCTATCTATCTATCTATCTATCTATCTATCTATCTATCATCTCTACCTCCATCTATTTTCATTGTGGTCTTCATCTATTGCCCATCATCTGTCCACCTACCTCTCTGTGTCCACAGATGTTCTGTATTTTGATGGAGACTGAGCATCTCACTTGTGCCCACAAACAGTCCGCAGGCTGTTGTTTGTCTCCGAGGGCTAGCAGCTCACTCACAGTACAAGTTGCTGCTTGTTTTCTGCTCAGGGCCCACCTTAGACAAGGCGTCTTCTGTCATATCAACCCTTCCTTCTCCCATTTTCAATAGGATTATTTTTTTCCATTCTCAATGGAGTCCTTCATCAGCACAGTGCAGATTGTCTGTCTGAAGCCGCTCTAACCACTAATGTTCCTACTCAATAACTTTCCGTGGCTCTTCATTATTTACAGACTAATCCTTCATAATCTGCCTTCGACATGGACTTGTACAACTCCATCTATGAGCTGTCCCTCACCAGACTTGAACCTCTCACCCTGAGAAGCTGCTGTTTCTTTCCATCACTCTGCAGAGCCCTCATGAGCAGAGCACCTGCTGGGTTTGCTGGACAGAGGATGCCACCCGCCTTCCTCTTGACTCAGCTAACTCTCTCACCAGCTTCCCTTTCCTAGCAAGCCTTTTGCAACAAGTCCAGGAGATATCCTATTTTTTTCTTCATTGGAGCCAATTATTTTCAATTGTACCTTAGCATATTTTCAGGTTTATTTTGCTCTCCTTATTTTTCTATCTGTTTTGATGGAAGAACAATTATATTGCAGACTTTTAAGGATTTTGCACGTATATTGCTTGATGAAGGAATGTAATAACGATGAGCTGACTGCAGATATACTGTCAACATTTTAATGTCTTATTTTCTAAATTTATAGCCTATTCACATTATTTATGTTGTGCATATTTTGTTGTGTGTGGTGTATACACTTGTTAGTGTGCATGTGCGTGCGTGTGTGTGTGTGTGTGTGTGTGTGCGCGTGTGTGTGTGTGTGTAAGTTAGAGGTCAATGCCTGGGATTTTTTTTTCTTTTGTCACTCTCCACTTTAATTTTTTGAGGCAATCTTTCAGTGAACATTGATTCGGTTAGGCTGGCTGCTCAATGGGTTTTAGGGATGCTGTATCTCTGACCCCCCTCTCCTCCAGAGCCGGGTTATCAATGCACACCATCACACCCAAAGTTTTCTGGGGATCTAAATTCAGGTCTTCATGCTGTGCAGCAGCTATTTTACTGACTGAACTTCTCCATAGCCCTAGATCCCTTTTAATAATCAGAAAAATGCCCATCTGGGACACAGAACTCAGTCATCGACACCAACACAGATGCCATATTGAACAAGGACATTGAGAGCATCCTTTGTGCCTTCTTATTCATTGCTTTCCAGGGATGCTGGGGAAAGGAGTCATACCACAGATATCACTTCACCTCGAGGGCTTGAACAGAGGACTGCCTGCGGGCAAATCTTTCCTCTTCTGTGGTGGAGCTGTGGAAGGCTAGCAAGGAAAAACCCTGCTTCTCGGGGGTCTCACTGCTCTACCAGTGTCCAATGACACACTCTTGGGCAAGTCACCCAACCGCATGTGCTTCAGCTGTGGAAAAGGAGATGACAACAGCTGGAACCAAGATCATCCTGGAACTGTAAACTTTCATTTCAGTGCTTAATCATCACCACCATCAAGCCGCCGTTTTTTTTCACTCTACCATTGCGGTTACTACCATCTGCCCTCATTGGGGGCGGAGGGAGCTGAAGTAACTAACTCTCCTAGAAGTCAGTAATCCACCATTTTCCAAACATAAAGGGACCATATGCCATACTAGTACAACATGACTACCGAGAAATTGAATGGCATTGATCATTTATTTCTCCTTTTATCTATCTATCTATCTATCTATCTATCTATCTATCTATCTATCTATCTATCTATCTATCTATCTACCTATCTATCTATCTATCTTTTATTGTTATTGTTATTATTATTATTAGTGTGTGTGTGTGTGTGTGTGTGTGTGTGTGTGTGTACAAGAGGGCACTTGACTGTGTGTGCCTGTGGTGGCCCAAGGGTGAATCATCCTGGATTGCTCTACCTTCTTATTGCTTGTTTTACACTGGGGTTTCCCAGGCTCTGCCTTTCAGAGTCAGAATTGCAGGCCACTTCCATTTCCTCCTGGCATTTTTATATAGGATCTAGGGATCTGAATTCAGGTTCTTTTGCTTGTGAGGCAAAGAATTTAACCTTGACCCATATCCCCAGCGCTCTCTCTCTCTCTCTCTCTCTCTCTCTCTCTCTCATTTTTAAAAAATCAAATTAAAGGCTGGAGAAATAGCTCAAGGTTTAAGACTCTGCTTTGCAAGCAGAAGAAACAGTTCAGATCCTGATCCCACATGAAAATGTTAGGCAGAAATGGCTGTGGCCTATGCTTCTGGTTCTGGAAGGCAGAGCCTGGGAAATCCTAGAGTGAAGCAAAAAGGAAGTAAAGCAATCAAGGATGATTCCTAAGGTCATCCTTGGGCCTCCACAGGCACACACAGTATCCTCTGGTACACACAGACACACAGACACGCACACACAGACATAGACACACACAGAGACACACACAGACACACAATCAAGCAAATAAATAAAAGTTATTTAGTGTGCATGTATATATGTGTGTATTTGTGTGAGAGAGAGAGGGAGAAAGAAAGAGAGAGGACTATGTGCAGTAGTAAGAGAGCAACTTTATGGAGTTGGCTCTTTCTGTACGTGGGGTTCAGGTCATGAGGCTTGTGCAGCAAGTGCTTTGATTTCTAACCTATCTCATCAAACCTCTCATTGGTTCATGACTCTTGCACCATGGACCTTTGGAATATAAAAGGTCTCTTGGGACTAGCCAGAGAATTTTGTTTTAGCATTATGAACAACTGATCCCAATACATAATATTTCATTGAGTCTAACATACCAGCAATCGGAATCACATCATTATTTCATAAATGATCAAGAAAGGAACAAGAAATACCTATTTCAAAGTGAGGTACAGGGCTGGCAAGATATTCAGTAGCTATGGTGCGAACTTCAAACTTGGAGATCTGAATTCAATCCTCAAAAACCACCATGGTAGAAGCAGAGAACTACTGGCTTCCAAAAGTTGTTTGACCTCTACCTGGGTACCATAGTATGCATGTATACTTTCTCTTTCTCTAATAAAGAAAAAAAGAAAGAAAAAAGAAAGAAAGAAAAATTTTAAAAAAAGTGGAAATGATAAAAAACAGAAAGAAGAAAGAAAAAAGAAAGAAAGAAAAGAAGAAAAAAAAGAAAGAAAAAGAAAAAGAAAAAAGAAAAAGAGAAAGAAAGAAAGAAAAAGAAAGAAAGAAAGAAAAAGAAAAGAAAAGAAAGAAAGAAAGAAAAAAAAGAAAGAAAAGAAAGAAAAAAATTGGGATCTCTATTGGTCACAAGATGCCATTTCAGAGCTGTTAAATTTGAAAATGCTGACAGACTCAAGGCAGCCACTGCTGCTTCTGTTCTAGAATCCCGGTTCTAAGCTTCCATTCTTCTTGAATCATGGTTTGCACGTTTCCATTTGCCTCCTCGTGCCTTAACCTCCTCTGCAGACTCAGCGTAACTGGGCCCCTGTTCTGAATTTCAACCACATGGCTTCCTATTTCTCCCAGACCTTTCATCCTGCTTGGGCAAAGTAGAAGTGAGCACAAAGCACCAAGCTATAAATGCTGCAAGTTTCTGTTTTAGCCGGAAGTGCAAGCCTCAGTGTCCCTGCTGCTGTTAAGTCAGCACAGTAAAACATTGTTCGAGAGGCAAATTGTCCAGGGCCAAGGAGGCTCATCTCAGGGTTTATGTGTTGCATTCTGCAGAGGCCCCTGAAGAGCAGATTCACGCTTGGCATTCTTCCCAGTCCTGGGTAGCTTCTCTTCGGAAAGGGTTCATCTTGGGACTGAAGGTAGAAGCTTGGTAGTCCCTCTTCTTAGTGTACTTAGGAGTCATTTTAACTTGGAATTTTTTGACAATGGGCAAAATTTGGGTTCATCTGATACCACTTTCAGTGTAACACCAGGGCTTGGGCCTAAGAGCAAAATGGTTTTCTTTTTAACCCAAGAAAGAAATTAGAGGGATCCAGAAAGTTCAAAGCAAAGGGTTTGCTCTGGTATGTATGGTGTGTGTGTGCGTGCGTGCGTGGTGTGTGTGTGTGTGTGTGTGTGTGTGTGTGTGTGTGCATGCGCATGTACCCTGTTCTCAGGTGTCTTTGCTAACTGCAGACATTTCAGCACCTCTTTCTGTTGGCATGTCTTGGGTTTCATGCTGGAGGTAACCAGACCCTTCGCATTGGCCTCCGGGATGCTCTTTCAGGCCCTGCTCCTTGATCCTTCCAGTCACCTGCTCCTCCTGAGGTAACACCACCCTGTCATCCACTTTCCAGAGTTTTTTAACAATATTGAAAATGTTTAGTAATTCAAACTTGCACCAGTGTTTTGAGTGACTCTTGCCCTGGGTAACAGTGTGCATCATGCTGCTCCACCAGCAGGATTGGCTTAACTGCTTTTCATTCACGTGGAGACTACACAAGTTCTGTGGACTACCATCGACCACTAAAAGGTTATTCAGCCCTTCCATGCTCTTTTCTGACTGCTGTGCAGGACAAAGTAGGGGACTTTCAGCTGCTCTTTAACCTTACATTAGTCAGCCAAACTGCTGGATATGGCACATAGGGCTTTACTAGCCAGGACTCTTTTATTCCAGCTAGCTCAAGGCAAAAGGAGCCTATTTTTTTCTTTACAAGTATATGTGTGTGTGTGTGTGTGTGTGTGTGTGTGTGTGTATATATGAGATATGTATGTGAGATATATATGTGAGATATATATGAGATACATGCATGTATTCTTTGTGGGTGGGTGCACGTATATATGAACTAGTGCAGTTACGTGTGGAAATTCTAGGATATCGGGAATATCCTCCATTGCTCTTCCACCTTACTGTTGTGAGCCTGGAACTCCAATTAAACCCAGAGTGCATCTTCAGGGCTAGTCTGGCTTGTCAGTTTCCTCTGGCAATTCCTAGACTTTACTTTCCAGTGCTGGAATTGCAAATGGGTCACTACACCTGCCCAGAATTTTTAGTTGGGCTCTGGGGATCTAACTCAGGTCCTTTTGTTTGCACAAGTGCTATAGCTGCTGAGTCCCAGCCCTCCAAAGGGACCTTATTGATCCCTGCGTTGCAGTTTCTCATCATATCTCTAAGACTACAGAACATAGTTTAGGGGGACAAGTTGTTAAGTTCATGATTCTTGTTTACAGCTCATCAGTATGGTAGGAGAATCCATACCAATGTTAGCAGCTGAAGAACTGATCATACCGTATCATAGGGATCGCTGATAGAGGAGCATGCTTTCTCACTTGCCAGCATGCCTATATGCCAAAATACCGAACTGGGTCTCTCATCACTACCACCCCCAGAGAACAGTCCCACCAGTCTTGAACTGGGTCTTCATACATGAATTGGATAATCTCCCACAGATTATCTAATTCATGTCTAAGCCCTTGCTTAGGGCTTGCCTTAACTATCAATTCTTCACAGCTGTGACCAAAGTCTAGACCTTCAGTCGTCACGTTGACATCTGTGTCTCTCATGGACCTAGAGGGCCAGGTGCAGGTGGACCTAAAGCTCAAATATCCTTAGGACTTTTCCTTTTGTCATTTGCTTTCTTATAGCTTTCTACTGGTGTGATTTCCTTTTTATCCACAGATACTTTCTAAGCAATGGGAAATCTGTTTGCCAACATCCTAAATTTATGCGTTTCCAAATTCTCAGGAAAGAGCCAGTTCTGGGCTGGAGAGGTGGCTCAGGGGTTAAGCTTCTGCCTTGCAGGTAGAAAGTCCTGAGTTCGGATCCTAGACCTCACGTATAGACGCCGGGCAGAAGGGGGGCGGCCTGCATTTCCGGTCCTGGTAGGGCGGAGCCTGTGAGTCCCGAGGCAGAGTAAACAAGGAGAACGGGGAGGCGGTCCATGGTGGTTCGCGAATTCGTCGATGGTTCTACACATACACAGACACACACACACACACACACACACATACACGCACACACGCACGCACGCACGCAAGCACATGCACGCTGTTGAATAATAAAAAAAAAAGATTGATCACTTTGTGTTTATTTGCACGTCTGCCCCCTGGATCAGCTACAGTCTTTCATCTCTGACGGAAAAACTCTCAACTTATATTAAGCCCATCGAAAACTCTATAAAGTTTAATGTTTGTAAATGTTTGTAAGTACAATGTTTGATCCAGAAGCTCAAACACTGACCTTAGGATGTAATCTCTCCATCTTCTGTCCCCCACTTCTCTGCTGGATCTATTATCCAAGATCTCTTACTTGTTAAGGACAAATAGATTGCTGTGGTTTCGGAGGCATAAGATAAAGGTGCTGGTTTAGATGGTCTCTGAACTGTTTCCAAACCGTGTGCTAGGCCCAGAGTACAGGCATCTGGAGTTAGTGTGGGGCCAGCTCTGACAAAACTGCAGAGATCAAGACGAGAAGGGGAATAGCCTCCTAAAAGGGGTTCGGGATGCTGGTTAGGAGGAGGAAGACTGCAATAAGCCACATGAAACAAGCCCTCATACTTGCTGGCTGGAGCACGAGCTCTTCGGTAGTGTCACATGGCCTTATCTCCTGGTCTTACACTGGCCAAGGAGAGGTACCCCATGCTGCTGGGAAGAGCTGTTTAATTCCTTAATTACTGTCTTTCTCAACCTTCCTCTCCTTAGTGATACAGTGGCTATTAGAAAGGTCTAAAAAACATCCAGGGTTTCAGCAAAACATTTTTTTTTGTCCATCCTACTAAGCCATTTATTTGGAGAAAGCCTTCTAATTGCTGCTCAAAGTCAGAAATTTCAATATTATTAATTATAGACATTTTGCTTCTGCAATTGATTGGCACTTTGGTAACTCATCCATAGAGCAAATAAGTAGTTATAGTTAGTGGAGTGTCCTAGCATTGTATACATCTTATGAGCATCCTTAGATTCTCTCAGCTCATCTCCCAGCTCTCAGATGCTTCTCTATTTAGTTTCTACTCTGGATTTTGCCCTCAGGATGATCCACACATTTGGCAGTTCGATGTTATCTAGTCAACTCGCATGGGCTTCTGGGTGTTCTCACTGGATGTCAACTCTGATGAATAGTCACTCTGCTGGTTTAGGCGATGTCAGAGAGGGCAGGGCTTGAATCTGGAAACTGGGTGTCTGGATTGGTTCATCTCTCTATGTATTCAATCACTGGTAGACAAGAGAATGCAAAAGGCTAGGTAGAAAATTCCTCCTTCCTTTTCTTCCTCTGAGGAGTTAGTTCCTGTTTGACTTTGAGGCGCATTGTGACTGGTCAACATATTAATACATCACTTTGGGTTTCTTTCTATCCTTCCCTGCTCCACTCTTAACAGCTTGGGAACTGCATATCCCAAAGAAAACTTTTAAATTTCATTCCTGCTTCTGCTCTGCTTTCTAGGAGACCAGGGCTAGCACCATTATTTTTGTTTTTATGTGACATTATCTCTAAAAGCCTCCGGGAAGGTTTTTTAAGTCCAACCATCTTGATTGGCTCTGATAAGAGATGTTTTCTATTTCTTTCTATCTTGGCAAGATGGATAGATAAACTGAGATATGCCCTTAACATGCATTGTTTGAAAGTTGTAGGCTTAATCACTGACCTATTAAACACACAATCCAGGCTTTCTCTTTTCCTGCTAATAACAATGTCCAGTCCTGTGGAAAGTCTGGGTCTGCACATACAAAGAACAGAAAATAATTGGGACAATTATTCTAATTACAGAAGCTAACTATTGAACCTAAAATAACTTCATCACTGAGTTTCCAGACATGGTTTAAGACAAGACCCTGAATCTTGTTATTATACTGCTTTAAGTGCTACTGGGGATTGTGGTTGTGTGTTCTTAAGCAGTCAATTCCATGATTCCATATTTTGAGATATGGGTATGTTTCTTGCATTTTTTAATTAATGGAGGTGAAATTGAAGTTCTAATAAAGATAAAAGATTTTCAAAGAGAGATGCAATAATGACTCACAAAACTTTTCAAATTTTCCCTGAGCACCCACAGGAAGGAAGCCTAATTAGCACATGGGAATTTTTTTTTTCTGTCACAGATTTCAACATGACTCTGTGTCCTTACTTTGCATTTGCCGAAAACAAGTTTTTCTTCATCTTTTGTTGTGTTCGACATTGTGTTCAGTTTGTAGGAAAGAGGACTCTAATACGAAAGAAATTCTGGTTCTAGGTAAGTTACAACACAAACTTACAAGGAAAGCTTTATTGTTTCTGTTTTCTTTTCTGGGTGTAGATGTTGATATTTAGGGTGGGTGGATTTGGGCTTGCATTGTCCTGTTACACTGAGATCCTACTCTCAAGTAGGCTTTACTCTCAAGTCAAATTAAAAGTTTTATTGAATAAGTGATGCTTGGGCTGCAGGTTCATAGCCATGTTCCTGCTGTGGCATCGTAGAGTTAGAAGGGAAGCACACCGCTCTTGAATGAAAGCCACAACTGCACCCAGGAGCCCGAATTATAGACATGAAGGCAACGTCGAGACCATAATATGTTTTTGGATATCCATTTAAAAGCATTCGCATTGTGACCAGTCTGGAAAGCCAATTAGACAAACATTTCAAGTAGGAAAAGCTCACTTTTGATGAAATATACATCTAAAGGAATTGAAAAAACATTTTTTGGATGTGTTTGTGCACACTTGTGTATATACACGCAAGCGCCTCCAGAGGGGATGCGTACAAGAGGTCACTTGGGTGTATGTGCCTGTGGAGATCCAAAAGTGACATCGGAAATCATCCTGGATTGCTCTGTTTCCTCAATGCTTTGCTCTGGGGTTTCTCAGCTCTGCCTTCCAGGATCGGAATGGCAGGCCATCACAATTTCTAGCTCACATTTTATGTGGAACTTGGGACCCAAACTCAGGGTCCCTTTGTCTGTGAGGCAAAGGCTTTAATCCCAGAGCCGTCTACCCAGCCTAAGAACTGAGAGATCTTTTAACTTGATGTTCACCACATATCACACTGGATGGACTAATTTTATGTTCTTGTTTCGTTCTTTGTTGGAAGTTTGATGTTTTCCCGTGTGTCCAACATCTGAAAAAAAAATGGCACAACCGAAAATGTTCATGGGAGATTTTTACCAGAAATTGCAGGAAAGTCCACACATAAATATATTATTATCCAGGCAAGATCAGTGTGAAACACTGCTTGTAATTTATAGATGGGATATAGAGGTGTTGACTTAACCAGGATGTGTGGGACTATTCTTAGGAAAGATATCGGCTTTCAATGTCAGGAGTTTGTGGTTTATACAACTCTTACTTTCAGTCTTTTGGTTGAGTCCTTCCTTTCCATATTCAGTCATCAAGTGAAATGGACAGGTACTTATGAATTCTTGTGAAAAATTGGGTTTTAAAATATGTATATTTTTATATCAAGACTAGGGAACAAATGAAGGCCAGAATAAGCTAGACTTTCCTTTCTTGATTCCTCATCTCCAGAATCCCAGCGATTTCAAAAATCTTGCAGTTTTCCCAGGAAAGATGAAGAGGTTTCGAAAGGAATAAGAATTGGCAGCTTAGCCTTGTGAACTTGTCAACACCTCTAGATAGAGAAACAAATGGTTGAAGGGCAAGAAAACTGAGATTTAGACGTTGGAGTAACATTTTTAAAACAAAGAACTTCTGCCAAAGATTCTTTAACACCCACTCCCTTTAAAATCACAATAAAAATATCATTGTATTCCAAGATGTTCATTTTCAACAAGCAGCATTGGACTTTCAGGGTTGACTAAAGGGAGGTTTTCCCTTTCCTGGGGGAAGAAGAAATTATTGTGCCTGTTGAGAATTTGCTTTTACGTAGAAAACCATTTCAGTTTCTAAGTACATAGAAGGTAAACAAAATTATAAGTAAAAAAAGAAAAGAATATAGATCAAGATTAAACAATTCTTTCCCGCTCTAGAAGCACTGTGACAACACTTACATCTTTATACAAATGATGAAAATGTTTCCTGTTGCTCAGTGTAAATATCAGTTGATCTTGGCAGAGTTCTGTGTGTCTGGCTCACTGAGGGTGGGGCTGCTCCCAGACTCATCTTTTGGGTCACTTGGATTCTCAACCCAGCCCATGAAAAAATATTTCAGGGAGGATTATTATTAACCTTCATGACAAGCTTAACCCTTTTTGATTTCTTACTTTTTTTTTCTTTGTTCTTTTCCTTGCTTCCTTCTGTTCTTTCTCCTTCTAGATTTAAGAACAAAACAAATGTTTGGAAATTAAAGAGTACAACCCTCTTTAGAACCAGTGTGTATTTTTTTTAAAAAAGGAACACAACAGGCACTCCTAAATATTTGGACTAGACTTATAGTCCGTTTTATCTTTATTTTGACTTTTTAATTTATAAATTTATTAAATTAACATTTTTATATACATGCTCCTTGCCTCCCTCATTCCTGCTCCCTATCTCCTTCCCTCCCACTCCCATTCCATCCCGTCCTCCTCCCATTCCTATGTGGGTCCCGTTTACTCCTCCTATTCTTCTGTCCTTTGGTTCTACAGGTCTTGGAGGTCTCTCTGCATCATCTGTTCTTATGGGGGTTCAGACCTCTGTGGCAGACAGAGAGCCCTTCCTTGGGCTGCCTGCTGGTATGGGGTACTCCCCTACCTCTGTCTGACCCCTTTTTCCTTAAGGATCTTATTACCTGAAAGTATTTCTCCTGAGGTCCGTGCTAGTCAATTGGGGCAGGCTTGACATATCCACCACTGTGCAGGTCTGATGAGATCAAGTCCCATTGCCGTGAGCTTCTGATTGCGGCTGCCTTGTCTTTAGTGAATGACCTGACCAGCAGTAGAATTCTCCATCTTTAGACTTTTACAGTCTTACTGCCATCTTTAGACTTTTACGGTCTTACTGCCCCCTCTTTTGCAAAGTTCCATGAACCTCCCAATGGGGAGAGATTTGGCTGGTCTGGTTCCAGGTGATCATTGTAGGGGTGCTGGTGTTGTGTGTTCAGAATGTTTGTTGTTGTCCATTTTGCTATTGCACTGCATAAGGCTGCATCCTGTCTGAGTGTTGAGATTCTTCCTATCCAACAATACAGAAACTGTTAAAGAGAGGCCTTTTCTTTATTTATTATTTATTCAATTGTGCGTGTATGCATGTGTCCATGTGGTGTATGTATGTGTGTGTGTGTGTGTGTGTGTGTGTGTGTAGAACCACGGGTGAATTCCGGAACCACCATGGACGCCTCCACCTCCTCCTTGTTTACTCTGCCCCAGGATTCACAGGCTCCGCCCTACCAGGACTGGAAACGCAGGCTGTCCCCGCTTCCTCCCGGCATCTATACGTGGGGTCTAGGATCCGAACTCAGGACCTTCTGCCTGCAAGGCAGAGGCTTAAATCCTGAGCCACCCCTCCAGCCCAAGAGAGGCCTTTATATTAGAGAAGTGAGTTGGACTTTTATAAACTAAGTTTCTGTTTTCTTTAGTGGTATAATTATTCTAGTAAAGTTAAGATAGTCTAATCCATAGATATTGGAAAGTAAATCCCAGATTAATGGGCCATGTATCTTTAACTTCTGATCTAAGATCACTGCTGAAGAGCAAGTTCAAACCAGGAAAAATCTAACCTGGGTTTTGTTTGAGTTCAGTGGCTGCCTCTATACTCTGTATCTATTAGTCCTATCCAGTTTTTTTCAAATGAGCTCTTCCAAAATATTTCCTTGAAATCTAGGAATATGCATCTTCTTTACACTTTTGTTGTTTAAGATTGGCATATTACATTTTCCTGCACAGTACTTTTTGTTATTCTTACACTTGCTGCATACTATGTCCTTAAAGCTATTTCTGTTTTATTAGGAGATCAGTATGTATGGATAATTTGTAATGCTAACGTTGAAGTATCTTTCATGTAATATTTCAGAGGCTCACAGTAGTCAGAGGATTCGCCCTCATAGGATGCTGGTATCTTTCAAATCCATACTTCCTATAACGCTCTGGAGGTAGACTCATTTATTCTTTTGGTACTGAATTTTCTGCATGTGGTCAGGGGAAAAGGTAGGTGTTTTATGTCTCCTGTAGGGCCTTCTTTCTAAGTGGGATGAAACTGGGAAAGAGTGGAATATATGGTGGATTTTGTTGTTCTTCTATGTCTATAAGTGTCTGGGAGAAGTAAAATTCACTTCCAGGGTGTCCACTCACCTAAAGGAGTATAACACTTAGTAGCGACGACTGATTCAATTGGAATTGAAGAGGAGAAGGTTTGGTTTAAGGTTAGATGCAATGAAAGCAGGCAAGAGGAACTACAATAAGAGAAAAAGTTCATCTGGATACAACACGGTGAATATTATAAACTGAGGATGACTGAGACGCCCGCTTCCGCCCGGCGTCTATACGTGGGATCTGGGATCCAAACTCAGGACCTTCTGCCTAACAAGGCGGAGGCTTAACCCCTGAGCCACGTCTGCAGCCCCTTATCTCTCAATTAAATCCAGAGCTCACTCACTTAATCCTTGTCCTGAAAAAAAGATCAAATGTTGAAACACAAGTATGTGAAATTCAAGGTGGGTACAAGCATCCAGGCCTGGCTTGAGAAGACAGGAATGAAAGATGGCTAGAGTAGGTATTTCCATATTCAGACCTTACATGATAGGACTTTGATTAAGAAACGTTTGTTTTAGTGTTTGGTGTGCATGCGTGTGTGTAGTGCTTGCATGTGTGTGTGTGTGTGTGTGTGTGTGTGTGTGTGTGTGTGTCAGGAATCATCCTCCATTGCTCTTCTCTCAAATAATTTTTTTTTTATTCAACTGTGCATGTGTGCGTATGTATGTGCGCATGTGTGTGCGTGTGTGTGTGTGTGTGTGTGTGTGTGTGTGTGTGTGTGTGTAGAATCACGGACGAATTCGGGAACCACCATGGACGCCTCCACCTCCTTCTGCCCCGGGATTCACAGGCTCCGCCCTACCAGGACCAGAAGCGCAGGCCGCCCCCGCTTCCGCCTGGCGTCTATACGTGGGATCTAGGATCCGAACTCAGGACCTTCTGCCTAACAAGGCGGAGGCTTAACCCCTGAGCCACCTCTGCAGCCCCTTATCTCTCAATTAAATCCAGAGCTCACCAATATGTCTAGTGACACTAGCCAGCTTGCTCTGGGGATCCTCAGTCAACCTTCTGGGGCTGGAATCCCTGGCAGGCTACCCGAACACCACAGATTCAAGCTTCAGTTCTCTTGCTTGTGTGGCAAGCACTTTAATAACTGAGTCATCTCCCAACCCCACAATTGGTTTTTTTGAAACCACTGTCACAGGAAAGCTAGACGCATGAGCATCCCATACCATCAGATCTAAGAAGGGGCTGCAGGACATCGGATGATGACATGGAACCCAGAATCAGGAACCAGGTCACCATTAGGCACCAAGTCTCTCCAAGACATCTGTTCATTTGGAGCTACTGTAGATGCTTTTGAAGCAACAACATGCTCTCCCTTGTCCTTCCACATATCAACCGACGTCTCTTTTTGGTGTTGCCTTGTAGGTAACAGCCCTGTGTAACCCCTGGCTGCCTGTCCAGGCCGCAGGTTGGCTTCTCTCTGTTTCAGTCATGGATATGTGCGACAACAGCAACCAAAGACCTGCATAGCGATTTGGAAATGCTCATTTATGAAGGAACCGTCAGACTTCCCGTGACCACCGCAAATACTGTTGGTGCAGATGGCAAAGGCCTGGCTCCTGCCGATGTCTTCCTAAGACTGGAGGGCAGGAAGGAGACAATCCACTTAACCGCTCTGTCTGTTTCTCTCTCATCATCCACCTCATTCTGCCCATTTGCTCCTCTCTGCATGTGTTCCCAGTGTCAAAAATCTGGCTGATCCTGAATTTCCTCAGACGCAGTCTTCATCCCCATAACCCAGTATCTGGGTGCCTGAATCCAGCAGTACTGAACAATTTATGTTCAGAAAGGGCAAAACCCCAGCAGTGGTTACAGAATCAGGAAGAAAGTGATAGGTCTCGTGGCCCTGGCAGCGTGGCGAAGGCTTTAGGTATGTGTTTTTGCAGGGTTTGGCTAAACGCTCTGTACGGTTTGGGTGGAACGTGTGAAGAACTGTAGCGGAGGCAGAAGCATTGCAACACAGTCGACCGACCTCAGGGCTTGGCAGCCGCTCTCTCCAGCTCTCAGTTTGGTACAAAGTGCTATCATTACTATTTGGAAGTAGCGCCCCGTAATGTGAAAAGACTTCCAGGGAAACGCTAGGCGTCACAAACACAGCATTATAGAACACAGACAGCCACATGTCATCACAGGCTGCCATCCCAGCTCTGATTCACCTCCAAAGCCTCAGGCAGGATGGAGTGGGTAGAGAGGAAAGAGAAAGACGCAGGGTGTGGGGGAATTTTCTGTAGCTGAGACAGAGAGCTCAGGTAAGTAGATATTCAGCCCAGGATGAGGGATCTTTGGGGCAAACCTAAGTCAGCAGGGATTGGGGCAGGCAAACAAAGTGGGAAGTGGTTGCTTGGTGCTGAGTTTGGCTTGGAGCTGTTGGGCTCTGTTGGAGTCTTCAGACTCCAAGCAAAACTCCGGGTGGGGTGGGGATTGAAACCCACAGTAACCCAAACAGGGTTGAGGCTTGACAGGGAGTTGCTCTGGGGCCCATGTTGCTCTTCACACACCCTGGGCCCGGGGAGACCTCTCAGAGGGGTTAGCTGCCTTTCACTAGGAATCCTGTTCCTTTGGACTCATCTGAACCCCAGGCATTGAATGCAGCATTCAGGCACGACTTGAGTTTTCCCAGAAGCAAAGCCCCTTTCTAGCATGTCCTTGGCGGGTGAGTGCTTGTTTACCAATGGAGCCTGCCAGCCAAGGAAGCCTAGGTTTGTTTTTGTGGGGAGAAATTCACACTGCACTTGGAGAGGTGGGGTGTGTGAGCAAAAGGAAAATATGAACAGAGATTTGGAGCCTAGACGCTCAGATTGTGTTAGGATGTGCACCCCCTCCACCATGGACCTAGAAAAACAGAGGGGATGTGGTCAGAGCAGCTGCTGATGGCCTGACAGACAGTTTCCGCAGCACTACATGAGGCCCTTTGGTGTCCCTGTCAGGAGATTGGCAGCTGAATGACACCAATGAGGCCGGGCCTGTATTCCCTCTGGGAATGCTGGCCCTAATTGATAGACAGAAGGCAAAGAGAAGGATTGTTTTTGAACCTGTAAAGAATCCCTTTTTCTCCCTAAAGCGCACGCCTCCCACTCTCCGCAGCTCAATTTTCCCCTCCCCCCAACTTTCTTTTTCTTTCTTTCTTTTTTTTTTTTTAAAAGGTGTTTTGTTCCAGAGAAGTTACAGAGCTTAATGGAACTGAATGACTTTTACCCTTCTCAATCTGTCAGTCCAAAGTCTGACTCCAGGCCTGTTAAATAAAGTCCTTTCAGAGGCAGACAGGAGAGGAATGTGTCAGTCACGCAACAGACCCTGCTGTATTTTCATCTGTCAGAGGGGTGATGGCGGAGGGCCCCAAGCAGGGCACATTCCCAACAGCCGCTAAGAGGCCTTGACAAATCCAGGTGTGGAGCCAGAAAAGTCCCCAGTCACCAACATTCTTGAGGCGCAGACTGGGAGCCCCCAGGCACTCGGGCTTTGCAATCAGCTATGAGATGTTTGGGCAAATTTTCAGCACAGGTTTCAAGCTAAGCATTTTTAACATAAAACCAACCACTAAGTGCCGGGTGTCCATATGAGGCACAGCTTTCAAATTAATACGCCGCTTAGCTGAAAACACTGCAGACAGTAATGCTCTGGCCAAGGGGCCTTCAGGTAGACTCCAGTTCCAAACCAATTTTGTAGAGCCACTTTCATTTTTTTTTTCTAATACGTTCCTTTCCCATTATATGACAATCCATTAATCTTGCCCATTTACCTAAAATTGAGGCCATTTTTTTGGAGGGCTCTGAACAGTTGCTTTTGTTCGCTGCAGAGTTGGAGCTTTACATAAAAATGTCCACTGTTCGACATACTAATGACCAATTCCTTATTTTTTTTTTGGTGATATTTCCCTTAAAGGCTTAAAAAAATAGAAGGATGAGTGTGTGAATGTGTAGTGGAAACAGAGAGAACACAGAACAAACAGGGGTTGTTCTAACTAGGCTGCCAGAGAAAAAGCTACAAAACACCAGTTTACATATTTTAACCAGCACTGAAAGTCCCCGGCAAGGAATCGGTCACCTCCTGGGACCAATGGCCGGCTCAGGGCCATGGGTCTAGCAGGAAATCAGCACCTATGGTCTCTCTATTGGAAGGTTTGTTTGAGCTCAGTATCAACTTGATTGTGTTCTCTATTACTTGCTTGTTTTCTCCCTCGTCCTCAGGAGATTTTTCATAAAGCAAAAGCAGTTCCCTCCACCTCCTACTTCACTAGCATGCCTGCCTCTACCTCCCAACATTCTGCTTCCCAAGGCAGCCAACTGAGCAAAATGTTGTCTCCTTCCTTTTCCTCTTTTGTTCTGTTCTCTGGTCTAGGTATTGGAGGAAGGAGGGATCATCTAGCTGCTTCTAGGACCACATGTCTATATCCATAGGTTCACTAGGCAATGAAAAACACTTTCTGTTCTTTCTTTCTGGTCAAAATGTAGACTGTGTGTATTCTTCTCACCATGCCCAGAGGTCTCTAGGGATAAGCCTGTTTTAGACAGACTAAACTGCAATTTAAAAGGCTTCTGGCATGGCCCAATAAACTCTGTCACACTGAAGCAGGTCTAAAAACTGTTAAAATAAATATGGCATAATCTTTGTTACGAAAGGTAAACAATTTCTAAAGACATGGATTTCAGCATTCTGCTGTTATATATGAGTTTAGAGAATCAAAATGAACTAAACCTAAACTGATTAGCAATAAATAGCAAAAACTGTTTCCTGGTCTTTGTTTTTTCTTTCCTTATTGTGGATCTGGGAATGGAACTCAGAGCTTCACTCACAATTGGCAAATGCTGTACTACTGAGCCATGTCCCTGAGCCCCAAACATCTTAGGGCACGGAAAGTTCTCTGTCCCCCAAAGTTCTAGAAGCTGTCTAGAACCTTCAGCTGCTTGAATCACTTAGAAGGGACCATAGGTCAGAATTTAGACTTCACAAGGATACTATCTCTGTGGAATATTAACAAACCAATCACAGTTCTAGAAATATGTGCCATGAAGCACATCCATCCTCCACTGGTTATTAATGATCTGCCACACTTGAAAAAAAAGGAAAAGTCACTTCTCAGCTCATTTTCTGCCTGCCTGACTTCCCTTATCCTAAAAGATGCATCCTGCCCTGGTGCTACTAGGGAACTCAGGAGTCTGTTCAACAAAGAGATGCTTTTGCAGAACATCTGTCCAGCATTCTTTCTAGTTTTCAGAGTGCTTTGTTTGGAAAGCGGTAGTATTTTAGTATACAGAAATATGTCAATTTTGCAACAACATGTTAAGGTTCATCTGGAGGTCTCAAAGCTAGATTATCCAAAATGTCTAGGAGTTGACTCTAAAAAGAAGAGCCTCATTTGCCATTAAGGACATCGGTAATCTGAGTTGGAAACAGTGTCAAAGCCTTGGTCTGTCATTTTAGCTGCTTAGCCATTAGTTCTTATGCGATTTTAAGCCAACTCAAATCATCTATTCTACCAATTATTTGTAATAATAGTAATCCAGTAATAATAATTAGGTTGATTGCATATTATGCTGCTGGTGCAAGAGTAAGTATAATCCATATACATGATTTTATCTAAGTGGTAAACCTGTTTGGGTCAGTGTCTGTAGTAAAAACTGTGGCCTTTGGTGATGTATTGCTTCCTTTCCATTGATGTCCCAGCTCCTTGCAATGTCTGTAGATCCTTGTCTATAAAATATAGGTGGTAACAGTATGCCCTTTATGCGGCTGTGTGCAACAAATTAGTTGGTAAAAGGATGTAGAACAGCTACCGGTACATCCTGAATGCCATTTGTTTGTTATTCCTATCATTACTTTTTATTAATTGAAATATTTGTGTACAAAATTCTGGGCATCACGATGACATTTTCACATATGTGTATTGTGCAGAAATCATTCCCATTGTCATTACTATAAATGTTATTTTTATTGTTTTCCGAAGTGTTCAGCTGATTTCTAACACATTTTTTTTTAAATTTTTTTATTATTATTATTTATTCAACTGTGCGCATGTGCGTGTGTATGTGCGCGCGCGTGTGTGTCTGTGTGTGTGTGTGTCTGTCTGTGTGTACGTGTAGAACCACGGACGAATTCGGGAACCACCATGGACGCCTCCACCTCCTTCTGCCCCGGGATTCACAAGCTCCGCCCTACCAGGACCAGAAGCGCAGGCCGCCCCCGCTTCCGCCTGGCGTCTATACGTGGGATCTAGGATCCGAACTCAGGACCTTCCGCCTGCAAGACGGAGGCTTAACCCCTGAGCCACCTCTCCAGCCCTCTAACACATTCTTTATCAGTGACAACAGACTCTCTTCTCTGCCTCCCACAATCATTTGTCTCCCAACTAGTCGTTCCGTTGGTCTATGTGATAGTCCATGGCTGGCAAAGGGGAACCTTGGATGGGTGACTGACTTGCAAAATTCCCCAGGGAAGGCCCACTTGTGAGCAGCTGATGCCGCAGGGAAGTCTCTCCCCCACAGAAATGGCTGAAGACTTCTGCAGGCCCCAGCGGTTTGACAGTTTTTATCTGAACATTTTTTCTGGGGCATCTCTGAAGCGCTATATTGGGTTCTCATTTGATCTCATCACATTTGTCCTGGTCCTTTCTCTGACTCCTCTTGATTTTTGCTACTCTGAAGTGGCATTCATTGTGAAGCAATCAGACTGAAGACCAGAGGAAACCACCATGGAACACACAGGTGGGGCAACCTGCTCTGTAAGGGCATGCTTCAAAACCAAGACCCCATTCTTGGCCTACTGCCACCCTTGGCCCACCATAATGTGCCTTCAGACTGGCTCACACAACATACACAGTCCCACTCTTTGAGCTTCAGCCACATCCAGATTCTGCCAGGACAGTGTGTCTACTGTTTGCTAATTGCTACTAGATTTAGCTTCGAGTTTTCAGGAAGATACCCAAGTCTATCAGTGTGGCTTGCTCGCCTTTCAGTTGGAAGGTCACACAATTTGATTTCATCCATTTCAACTTGCTGTGCATGTGTCAGGCACCTACATAAGCATTTAACCACTTGCTTTATTTTTGATGAATAAATCACAGGATAAATATTGTAGTGATACGAGACATATACAGACTATTTTAACTTCATTTTCTGATAACCTTTACTTTCCCCCAGTTAATTCAGAGATGCCTGTGAAGTTGGCCTCATTAAGGAATGCAGCTCAGCTTGCCATCTAGTTCTTGTCTTTCCCGGGTTAGCTCGCCTCAGTGTGCTCCGTGAGAGCATTAATCCTGCAAGGGGCTTACATATACATAAGGAAATAGGTTGCACCTGGGTTTTAAACTCTGACCAGGTATGATCTTCAGATATTTTTTTCATTTGTGTGTTTATCTTTAAGAGACAAGGTAGAGCAGTCTGGTTAGTATTGTCCACAGACTTGCTACAGATCAGAACTGACTGTCTCATTATGGAGATTAAAGTCATTTGATACAGCAAAGGGATGATCCACTAACTCCCATGGCTCCTCAGACCTGCCAGAAAGCAGGCAGCATTCTGTTGTTGGGGTTCGAGAAGTGAGGTCATCCAAATTAGATTAGTCTCAGGACCAGCTTTGTATTGAGGACGTAGCTTGTGAGCCACAAAGCACAGTTTCTCAGGCAGATAGGGGCATATGGGACTAGATTGACAGGGTAAAATTGAACATCTGTGGTTTTGTGCCTTCTTCCACCCACCCCTCCACATTGGGAAGCTGTTTCTTTTCCATTTCAGATGGTTCTGATGGACTGTTAATCGTAGAGCCCCAGGGGTAGACCCAGGGCCCAGGTCTGCTCAGTCCCTGTCTTTTTCTCCAGAGTCTGGGCTTCAACATTTGCATGTCATTCACTTATACCACAAAGGTTCTTAACAGGCTAGGCTTTTGAGACAAGAAAATGTATGCAAGACTTCGCTATTCCTTAAGGAACTCCTCAACTTATTTTTAGTCTATATATCTCTTTCCTTGCTTGCAAACAGAGTTAAGTCCTGTTTGTGGTAAACACCCACAGCATCTGTTGAGAAATGTTGGCGAATTGGATGCAGTAGTTTATTGTAGAAATAGCTAATAAGTGCTAGGGTAACTGGGCCAGTTGACCTTTCAAAGGCTCAATTAATGGTTTCTGTTGCTATGGAGGAAGTAGACTCAGGCTGTCAGTTAACACTGATGGAGAACTTGCTTGTCGTGGGCGTAGAGATGGGGACTGTCTGGAAGCTAGCAGTGGAGAACACAAAATTCCTCAAGGACACCATCTAGGAAGGGATGCTGCTCCCTGTGGAGCTATTGCTACAGGGTTGACTTTCTCTACTGGAGGACGCCATGATTATGTCTACTTTTAATTTTATTCATTAAATCATCATTAACTCTTGCTGCATAAAAATTTTCTCCTCTGCCCATTTTCTCTGGGAACGAACCAACTTAAAACCTTCTCTGCGCTGTATCAGATCCCTAATTTGCATCAAACAGAGGCTTAGGAATCATGACGGAAGCCAGCACAAGACCCACAAAAACGTTCTTCTGACCTCAGCCTATAGAAGCAGGTTCAGTAGCTAAAGGATGTCTGGGATGAATTCGCTCTCTTCTCCTGCCCACCTGGAGTCCCAAACACAGTCCAGCAGCCCAGGGGGATACATTTCTCATCTGGGGATATTGGTTCACCAGTGCTCCACATAATGTATTCTTAGAAACAGTCCATTTCTCTAAATCAAGTTTGCTCCTAATCTTAAATAAAGTAATTAGCCATCAAGAACATATGATTATTAACTTCCTGGGCCTTGGACTTAACTCCTTGGAACTGCTTCCTGAGATCGGGTCTCTGCAGTCCCCCCACACCCTTCAGGAAGGAACACTTCTCAGTGTTAAATGAACGGCATTTTCTTCCTTCCATGTTTGTTTTAGGTGAGGTCTGCCTTGGCCCTGTTCACTGCTTTAAAAAAATCACTTTCCTGCTATTCTGCCACATCTGTCCATCAAAATAAAAAACTCTAGAAATGTTCTAGTGGCCCAGTAGAATAAGCACTCTAATTTATGTATGGTGGACTTACAGAGAAAAAAAAATACACGTGGCTGTGGCCATCACCTCTAGCATGCGACCCAGACACACCATCTTCTACAAATAGAGGCGATGTTTTTCTTCTTGACAAACATAAATTCAGAAGTTTGGTGGTGTCCGAACTACAGTATGTGGCTATGGGACTCTTCCAGGGGTGCCAAATCTCCCTGTTGTGTACCCACACTTTACAAGAGCCCATTCTCTTTCCTAAAGAAACTTCAGTCACTTTTGCGTGAATGCCCCGTGATTGGCAGGAGGGCTGGCTATTGTAAGCAACATATTGTTTAGTGATGGAGAATATTTTTTATTGCTAGTTCAATAGCATTTCACAGTTATTAAACCAGAGTCATTGTCCCTGGCGGCTTCCAAAGGCTCAGAAACTTTAGGCACAGGGGGAGAAAAACCCTCCAGCGGCACAAAACCTGTCAGTTCTCATTGATGCAGAGTGTCTGTCATACGCTTGGCTTTTAGGGTATTTGAGGAGAAATGATGGGAAAGTGGCTTTTCAAATGTATTATGAGCAACTTGTTTTCATAAACAAGAATTTGTGGGAACAGATTCAATTACAAAAGTTGTTTTGAAATGCTTAAAAATGGGAATGTTTAAGGAATGGGACACCTATAGTGCTACAACTAGACATTAAAGCACTTAGATTTAAAAAAAAAAGCTTATGGAATGAACAGCTATGGCTGAATGTTCCCATAACCCTGGAGATAAATGCCCATCTGAAGTCACTGCTGGGGTCCAAATAGAAAGCTCCAAGGAGATGAATGGGTGCGATTAGGAAGGGAACACATCTATTTTTCTGCAAGGAAGCACTCCCCTGCCTTATTTATCAGTTAATGAAAATATCTCGCCCGTGAGCTGATGGGCGACCTTGTGCAGTTGCCCGTGTTATCGACAGTCGAGGACTTGCTCTGAGGTCAAGGGAGCTCAGCAAATTGTTTCTCACCTTTGAGAGACCCAAGTTTTGCTCTGTGGACAGAACACAGGCGGTTAACTGGGGACCCCTATGAATGAATACAGGAGTGTGGTATATTTTTATGGGCCACCATCAGCATTCAGGGGCTTTTGCAAGCACCGGACTTTCTGGGAATCTGACCAGTTTGGGGGCACTTTTCTTGACAGTACAGAGGCAGCCGAAGGAGCTTTTGCTCTCCTCAGCTCTTTGTGTATTGTGTGTATGGCTTGGCTCTGCTTTCTCCAGCCAGAGTTTGTGAGGCCCTGAGGACCACACCAACACTCAAGTCAGGGGATGCACGATTCATCTTCTGCCGAAAGAAAAATGTGTTCTTATTTCTCATCAAATGTCTCTGGCAATAACTGGGTGTGGGTAGGCGCTTGTGTTTACCTAAACAAAAAACAGAAGATGTATGATCCTTCTGAATGCTTTTGCGGCTGGCTCTTCTTAGAGGATGCCCCTCTGTGGCCGGATGCCAAGATTCTTTTAATTTTCCACAAGTAATTACAGATTTAGAGGACTGTGCCCCATGCTGACATTGTGGCTGAGGAGTTTATGGGGTTGTGCTAATTCTGTTTGGACATGAGTTTCCACTTCTTTTGTGGAAAGGGAACTCCCACCAAATTCTTGACAACTGCCTCCAGCCATTCTCCACTGTCCCTGCCCATCTCTTCTTTCTTAAAGACCCCCATTCTTCTTTTTCCAAGGGAAGGGGGTAGTGATCCTGTTGGTCTCTCCCCAGGCTGACTGCAAGGGACCATTCTCTCCTGACCAAATTTTCCTCTTATCTATACACATTCTGTAGAGTTGACTTATTTGATTGTGAGTCTATAGGTTACCTTCTTTCTACATCACTTAAAAAGAGTTTGAAAGGTTCTGCCCTCTGTTTTAATATTTGAAACAGGAAGGAGAAATCCTTAAGGTTAATTCTAAGGAAAAAAATGCGTTGAGCTACTTTTAATAAAGAACTTTATGGGCTGAATTGCTCATGTTAGTGATATAGTCTCCAATTCCTTTTTCCTGTTACTTTTCAAGAAGGCCTATGTATATCTGTACATATGTATATATAAAAAATATGTGTGTATGTAAATATGTGTT